>AWOL01S0045907.1:18212-29920 GCA_000715115.1 Nicotiana otophora
CAGCAGGCACTTCTCTAGCCGGAAGAGGTGCTCAGACTCCTACCGCCCGCACACCAGAGTAGGTGGTGCATAGACTCCAGACACCGGGGCACCACCAGCCTAACCGGTTGCATCTGCTCAGGACTATGTGGTTCCTGTCATGCCTGATGATGAGCAAAGTCGATTGTAGAGGTTTGGGAGACTCCATCCTCCATCTTTCAGTGGTACCGAGGGAGAGGATGCACATGGATTCTTGGACAGGTGTTAGAGTATACTCCGTATAACAAGTATTCTAGAGACCAGTGGGGTCTCGTTCACTACTTTTCAGTTCTCTAGGGCTGTCTTCAGTTGGTGGGAGGCTAACGAGAGGCGTAGGTTGGTCGGCACAACACCCCTTACCTGGCAGCAGCTCTCCGGTCTAGTACTGAAGAAGTTCGTGACTCAGTCCCGCAGAGAGGAGTTGCATAGGCAGTTTTAGCAGTTTTATCTGGGCGATATGTCCGTGACACAGTAAGAGACGAGATTTTTTGAGTTGGCCCATCATGCTATATGGTTGGTTCCCATAGACAGAGAGAGGACTAGGAGGTTCATAGATAGCCTTTCTTTTCAGCTGCAATTGCTTATGACTACAGAGAGAGTGTCTGGTGCTACGTTTGATAAGGTTGTCGAAATTGATCTTTAGATTGAGATGGTTCAGAGCCAGGAGCGGGTTGAGAGGGAGGCCAAGAGGCCTCGTGGATAGGGTGGGTTTAGCAGTGTTCCTTCTGGGGGTCAGTTCCACCATGGTAGGGGTCTTCCTTCCAAACATGCTCTGACGGCTCGCCTAGTTCACCGTGATGCATCATCTGGCCATGGTCCACACATTTACCAACAGGGCCATTCATCTCTCAGTGTTCTCCCCGCTCAGAGTTTGCTGTGTGCTTCATTGGGTCAGGGCTCGTCTATGCCAGGTCCTTCTACCAGTTATCCCGATGCTCGGGGCTCCCTTCAGTCCCCAGCACCAGTACCGGGACATTGCTATGAGTGTGGAGAGTTTGGTCATATGAGGAGGAAGTGTCCCGGCCTAGTGGGAGGTCTAGCTCAGCAGAGGAGCCAGTCTATGACATTAGCACAAGTTTCTTCACCTCCTGCTCAACCAACTCGAGGCGGATCTCAGTCGGCTAGGGCTGCCCGAGAGGGGGGAGGCCGATCAAGGGGTATCCAGGCCCGTTTCTATGCTCTCCCTACCAGACCAGATGCCATTGCTTCAAATTCTATGATTACATGTATTGTCTTAGTTTGCCATAGAGATGTTATTGCTTCATATGTGTCCTTGTATTTTGCTCATTATCTGGATATGCCCCATGAGTCTCTAGTTTCATCTGTTTATGTATCCACTCCAGTGGGTGATACTATTATTATGGACCATGTATATCGGCCACGGGTGGTGACTATTGGGACTCTGGTGACCAGAGTAAATCTCTTGCTGCTTAGTATGGTCGATTATGACGTGATTTGGGGTATGGATTGGTTGTCTCCATGTCATGCTATTTTACATTGTCACGCTAAGACCGTGACGTTGGCAATGCCGGGTTAGTCGAGGGTTAAGTGGAGCGACTCTATAGACTATGTTCCCAGTAGAGTGATTTCATACTTAAAGGCTCAGCGGATGGTTGAGAAGGGTTGTCTATCTTATTTGGCCTTTCTGCGGGATGTTAGTGCAGAGATCCCTACTATTGATTCTGTTCTGGTGGTACGAGATTTTCGGGATGTGTTTCCTGCACACCTATCGGGCATGTTGCCTGACAGGTATATTGACTTCGGTATTGATTTAGTGTTTGTCCCTCAACCCATATATATTCCATTGTATCGTATGGCACCGACAGAGTTGAAGAAATTGAAGGAACAACTTCAGGAACTTCTTGATAAAGGGTTTATCCGGCCTAGCATGTCACCTTGGGGTGCACCAGTTCTATTTGTAAAGAAGAAGGATGGTACTATGAGAATGTGCATTGATTACAGGTAGTTGAACAAGGTCACAATCAAGAACAAG
This sequence comes from Nicotiana otophora, assembly GCA_000715115.1. NCBI lineage: Eukaryota > Viridiplantae > Streptophyta > Magnoliopsida > Solanales > Solanaceae > Nicotiana > Nicotiana otophora. The sequence goes on from AWOL01S0045907.1 coordinate 20,224, forward strand.
TATCCTTTGCCACGTATTGATGATCTGTTTGACCGGCTTCAGGGAGCGATGGTGTTCTCCAAGATTGATTTGAGGTCAGGGTATCACCAACTGAAGATTCGAGACTCAGATATTCTTAAGACAAGTTTCAAGATCGGATATGGCCATTATGAGTTCCTTGTGATGTATTTTAGGCTTGCCCCAACAGCGTTCATGCATCTGATGAACAATGTGTTTCAGCCTTATCTTGACTCGTTCATTATCGTATTCAGTGATGACATCCTGGTGTACTCTCGTAGCTAGGAGGGGCATGCCCAACATCTGAGGATTGTGTTATAGCGGTTGAGGGAGGAGAAGCTGTATGCTAAGTTCTCTATGTGTGAGTTTTGGCTTAGTTCCGTGGCGTTCTTGGGGCATGTGGTGTCTGGTAAGGGTATTCAGGTCGATCTGAAGAAGATACAGGCAGTTCAGAGTTGGCCCAGACCTTCTTCCGCCACGAAGATTCGGAGTTATCTTAGTTTGGCTGGTTATTACCGTCATTTTGTTGAGGGTTTCTCATCTATTGCATTGCCCTTGACTAAATTTACCCAAAAGGGTGCTCCTTTCAGGCGGTCGGATGAGTGCGAGGAGAGCTTTCAGAAGCTCAAGAATGTGTTGACCACGGCTCCAGTTGTAGTTCTACCATCATCTTCTGGTTCTTACACAGTGTATTGTGATGCATCGCGGATCGGTATTGGGTATGTTCTGATGCAGGAGGGTATAGTGATTACTTATGCTTCGCGCCAGTTGAAGCCCCATGAGAAGGACCATCCTGTCCCTGACCTTGAGTTAGCAGCTATTGTTCATGCCTTGAAGATTTGGTGGCACTATTTGTACGGGGTCCATTGTGAGATTTACACTGATCATCGGAGTTTGTAGCATCTTTTCAAATAGAATGATCTTAACTTGCGTCAGTGGAGGTAGTTGGATCTTCTTAAAGACTATGATATCACCATTTTTTACCATCCCGGGAAGGCCAATGTGGTGGCCGATGCCTTGAGTCGGCAGGCGGAGAGTTTGGGGAGATTAGCATATCTTCCAGCAGCAGAGAGGCCATTGGTGTTGGATGTTTAGCCCTTAGCTAGCCAGTTTGTTAGATTGGATATTTTTGAGATGAGTCGAGTATTGGATCGTGTGGTCTCTCGGTCTTCTCTTTATGATTGTATCACGGAGTGTCAGTATGATAACCCCCATCTGCTCGTCCTTAATGACACGGTCTAGCACGGTGACACTAAGGAGGTCACTATTGGGGATAATGGTGCATTGAAGATGCAGGGCAGGCTATGTGTGCCCAATGTAGATGGTTTGCATTAGTTGATTCTCTAGGAGGCTCACAGTTCACGGTATTCTAATCATCCGGGCGCCGCGAAGATGTATCAGGACTTGAGACAACATTACATTTGAGGTGTTGCGGCGAGTTGGGGAGGTTTCTTATGAACTGGATTTACCTCCTAGTCAAGCAGGAGTTTACCTAGTATTCCATGTTTCTATGCTCCGGAAGTATCACATCGATCCGAATCACGTGTTAGATTTCAGCTCAGTCCAGTTGGACAAAGATCTATCTTATGTTGAGGAGCTAGTGGCTATTTTGGACATGCAGGTTCAAAAGCTGAGGTCAAAGAACATTGCTTCTGTGAAGGTTCGCTGGAGGGGTCAGCCGGTCGAGGAGGCGACTTGGGAGACCGTAGGATATGCACAGCCGCTATCCTCATCATTTCACCACTTTAGGTATGTCTCTATGCTCATTCGAGGATGAACGATTGCTTTAAGAGGGGGGATGTAACGACCCATCTGGTCGTTTTGAGTGTATGAGCCCCGATCCCCTATTTACTGCTTCCCTTGTATCTCTTTCTACTTATGAGACTTGACGTGAGGTTTTATTGTGGTTTCGAAATGATTTGGGACACTTAGTCCCTAAAACGGAAGCTTAAGTCTTAGGATTTTGACCGTAGTCAGAATTGTGTGAAGACAACTCTGGAATGGAGTTCTGTCGGTTGCGTTACCTCCATTTGGTGATTTTGGACTTCGGAGTGCATCTGGAATGTGATTTGGATGTTCGTAGTACAATTAAGCTTGAAATGGCGAAAGTCGAATTTTTGGAGATTTTGACCAGAAGTGGACTTTTTGATATCGTGGTTGGATTCCGAACGGAAGTTGGAGTAGGTCCGTAATGTTGAATATGACTTGTGTGCAAAATGTGAGGTCAATCGTACATGGTTTGATAGGTTTCGGCATCTGTTGTAAAAATTTGAAGTTTCAAGTTCATTAATTTTTGATTGGAGGGTGATTCATGTTTTTGTTATTGATTGATGTGATTTGAGGGCTCGACTAAGTTCGTATGGTGTTTTAGGACTGGTTGGTATGTTTGGTGGAGGTCCCAGGGGCCTTAGGTGAGTTTCGTATGCTTACTGGATCATTTTGGACTTGTGAAAAATAGAAGATTTTTTGGTTTCCTAGTTGTTGCTTTCCTTCTTCGCGTTCGCGAGGGGTGTTCCGTGTTCGCAGAGAGGAGTTGGAGGCAGGAGGAAAGGTTTTTCTTCGCGTTCGCGATGTGGGGGTCGCATTCGCGATGGGGTTGTTAGGCAGTGCATCGCGAACGCGAGAAGGGCATCGCGTTCCCGTGGAGAAAGTTAAGCGATTGGGGTCCCAGGTCTTTTCGCCTACGCGTTCGTGATGTTACTCCCACATTCACGCAGGGTTGAGCTGAGTGGTCTTCGCGTTCGCAACAAGGGTATCGCGTTCGCTAAGAAGGATTTACTTGGGCAGAATATAAGATTTCAAAAACGAGGGTTTGGCCATTTTTATCAAAACTTGAGTTTGAGAGCTCGGATTTGGGCGAGAGTTTGAGGGATTTTCAGAGACATCAATTGGGTAACGATTCTTCCTTGATTTTTGTTATATCCCACTAATCTATCACTAGTTTCACCTTTTAATTTCGTATTTAGGTGGAAAATTTGGGAAAAATGGGAAGAAGTTCTTCAACTAAGATTTTGGGTTTCGATTGTCATTTTGATATCGGATTTGGATTACTTTGGTACGAGTGAACTCGTGAGTGAATGGGCTTTCGGGTTTTGTGACTTTCGTCGAATTTGGAGATGTGGGCCCGGGGGAGGGGGGTTGATCCTATTTCGGATTTCGGCTTATAATTTCGTGTTTTTATTGTAGAATTGATTCCTTTAGCCTATATTAATTATATCGCACGGCTTGTGGCTAGATTCGGGGCATTTGGAGACTGATTTGAGGGGCAAAGGCATTTCAGAGTAGGATTTTGCGCGGTTTGGGGTAAGTAATAGTCTTAAATCTGGTCCTCAGGAAATGAAACCCCGGAGTTTTGGTATGATGTGATTATTTTGGGGTGACGCACATGCAAGGTGACGGGCGTGTGGGCGTGCACCATGGGGGATTGTTACTTGGCCCGTCCCGTGAGACTGTAAAGTCGAATAACTTATTGTTAATTACATATTCTCTCTATCTTCTAGAAATTTGACTGCCATTTATGTTAGATACCATGCTTAGACCATATGATACCACTGTTAGGACCCGCAGCGGTCGGGTACTTGTTGAATTAGCTGTTATTTGTTGTCTTGTACTCAGTCACAGTTTTGCTTGCAAGTCATATCTCTGTTTCCTCTTGTTTTCTTGTTGATACTTGTTATCATCTCTTTTGGGCTGATTTGTATGATTTCTAAGAGCCCGAGAGCCTGGAGAGGTTAGTGATTGAGATAGGGCCTGAGTGATGAGCTGTGAGCTATGTGAGTATATATGGATCGGGTTGCACGCCACAACGGGCCTGAGGGCTGAATGTATATGGATTGGGTTGCATGTCGTAACAAGCCTTATGGCTATTTACGGATTGTGGATCGGGTTGCACGCCACAACAAGACTTATGGCTACTTATATGATTGGATCGGGTTGCATGCTGCAGCGATACAATGCTTGGGCTGAAGGAGCCCCTCCAGAGTATGTACACCCCCAGTAAGCACAGGTACCTATTAAGTGTGATTATTGAGGGCTGAGAGCCGAGTGTTTGGGCTATCCTGAAAGGTTGCATTTGTTTCCTTTGTTGCTGCACTTAGCTGAAATATGTCATTGTTCTAAACTTATAGAAAATATTGTATCCGGTTTATCTGAACTTAGTAAATGTACAACAGACTTAACTTATATTGCCGAAATTGAATCATGTCGACTCTCATTGCTGAAATTACTGAAGTGAACGGTAATTGTACAGCTCGTCACTACTTCTCAGTTACTTATTTATTTTTGTTACTTATTGTGTTTGTTGTACTCACGCTACACCCTACACTTCATGTGCAGATCCAGGTGTATCCGGTCACGGAGGACGTTGATCTCGTGCGTGGTTGAGTATCGGAGATTCACAAGGTAGATTCCCGCGTTCGCAGTCCTTGCCTCTCCTTCCTTGGTATCTTTCTTTTCTGTACTGGCATTTAGACATAGACTCTTGTAGACAGTGTTTCTTAGACTGGTTGTTTAGATACGTTGCATTTTGAGTTTAACTCCTGTGTTTATGAAAACTCTCTCATATCAAGCTTTTGGTTTATTTTGTGAAACATTTGAAGTATTTTGAAAAATCCTCTTGCCTAGTACCATCGATAGGTGCCATCATGATAGGTTAGAGTTTTGGGTCATGAAAAGTTAGTACCAGAGCCTAGGTTACATAGGTCTCACCAGTCATGAGCAGGTTAGTAGAGTCTTAAGGAGACGTCTGTACTTATCTTTGAGAGGCTGTCGAACCCTTAGGAAATTTCACATTCTTGAATCCTTGTCGTGCGAATCGTTTGATACTGGTAACTGAATTTCTCATATTCTATTCTCTTAGAGATAGTGAGGATAGTGTTATGGGTCAGGATGGACAGCCACCAGTACCACAAGCCAGGGCCGCGAGAGGCCAAGGTCACGGTAGAGTCTGCGGTAGGGGTAGAGGTGCAGCACCTGCAGATCCACCAGATGCCAAGTTCAGGAGCAGGCTCCTGTTGTAGATGAGCCTGTGGGACCAGCTCAGGCACCACCTGTGCCCATTGTGATTCCAGTCCGTCAAGAGGCCTTAGCTCGAATTCTGACCATGTGCACCAGTCTTGCTCAGGCGGTCTCTGTTCTGGCCGCAGCAGCCACCTCTCATGCTGGAGGAGGTGCTCAGACTCCTGCCGCCCGCACACCAGAGCAGGTAGTACAGAGACTTCAGACACCGGGGGCACCACCAGCCAAGTCGGTTGCAGCTGCTCAAGACTATAGGGTTCCTGTCATACCCGATGATGAGCAGCGTCGATTGGAGAGGTTTGGGAGACTCCAGCCTCTATATTTTAGTGGTACCGAGGGAGAGGATGCACAGGGCTTCTTGGACAGGTGTTAGAGGATACTCCTTACATCAGGTATTCTAAAGACCAGTGGGGTCTCGCTCACTACGTTTTAGTTCTTTGGGGCTGCCTTCAGTTGGTAGGAGGCTTACGAGAGGCGTAGGTCGGTCGGCGCAGCACCCCTTACTTGGCAACAATTCTCCAGTCCATTCCTGAAGAAGTTCGTGCCTCAGTCCCGTAGGGAGGAGCTGCGCAGGTAGTTTGGGTAGCTTCGTCAGGGGGATATGTCAGCGATGTAGTACGAGATGAGATTTTATGAGTTGGCCCATCATGCTATCCGGTTGGTTCCCACAGACAGGGAGAGGATCAGGAGGTTCATAGATGGCCTCGCTTTCCAGTTGCAATTGCTTATGACTAGAGAGAGAGTGTCTGGTGCTACCTTTGATGTGGCTATCGACATTGCTCATCAGATTGAGATGGTTCACAGCTAGAAGTGGGTTGAGAGGGAGGCCAAGAGGCGTCATAGACAGGGTGGGTTTAGCGGTGTTCCTTCTAGGGGTCATTTCCACCACGGTAGGGGTCGTCCTTTTAGACATGCTCAGAAGGCTCACCCAGTTCACCGTGGTGCATCATCTGGCCATGGTTCACACAGTTTTTAGTAGGGCCATTCATCTCTCAGTGCTATCCCTGCTCAGAGTTCGTCTTGTGCTCCATCGGGTCAGGGCTCGTCTATGCTAGGTCCTTCTACCAATTATCCTGGTGCTCAGGGCTCCCTTCAGTCCCCAGCACCAGTACCGTTGAGTTGCTATGAATATGGAGAGTTTTGTCACATGAGGAGGTAGTGCCCCCACATAGTGGGAGGTCCATCTCAGTAGAGGAGCCAGTCTATGACATTAGCACCAGTTGCTTCCCCACTCGCTCAGCCAGCTCGGGGTGGAGCTCAGTCAGCTACGGGTCGACCGAGAGGGGAGGCTGAACAGTAACAATAACCATAACCCAAGATATAATTACATAATATACCACATAACTCAAATACTCATAGCAATAAATTTCGACCATAATAGCTATTCAATAACAAAACCCAGTACCGACGACATACCTCATATCAAATTAAACCTTGTTTTAAAACCTTGTACACTTCCAATAATGAAAGAAACATGTAGAATGTCTTATACACTCATCAGATCAACAAGTCATGGAGTTTCCTCCCCCGATAAGAACTACTGCAAAATTATAAACTGAATTTTGATATTATTCTCCCAAACATACCTTATCCAAATTTTATAGTGCAAATTTTAGGTCTAATAATATCATCTCATCTTGTACAAGCTGCTCGACCGATACGTCACACTAGCACAACCTCAAGGCACATATCGTGCAATTCGTGCACCAATATGAGACAACTCGAATGTACCCAATGATGGGTACTATTAATTTTAATAAATCCTTATGTGATTCTGGTGCCTCTATTAATTTAATGCATCGATCTATCTACAGGAAATTGGAGAAGAAGATTGGAGAGATAAGGTTTGCGCCCATATCTTTGCAGCTTGTAGACCAAACGACTATAATACACGAGGGGATAGTGGAAGATGTGTAGTTCGGGTGGATGCGTTTGTATTTCATGTGGAATTTATAGTGGTAAATATGGAGGAAAACAAGGAGGTCCCCGTCATCCAAGGAAGACAATTCTTAGCGACGGGTAGATTTATATTAGATATACACGAGAAAAAACTCATGCTTAGAGTGGGTGAGGAGACTGTGACTTTTTAAATGGATATAGAAAAGGTGGCACAAAAGGACAAACCAGCTGCAAGTGTCTAGTGGAAAGTACAGGGCTCGAAAGAGAAGGCTACAATGAGTGAGATTGATAAGTGTGGGGTGTACCCAAAGAAGGCTGAGAAGAAGCTGTTCACATGGATGTGTGCATTGCTTCGACTCAGACCCCGACTAGATATTCAGGGAATTTTCCTTTACTTTATGCTTTTTAGTTGTGTGCCATGTGGACATCACAACTTAAAGTGTGCGGTGAGGATATTTTTGTGTATGTATATTAGTTTTCATTTTGTTAGTTGTAGGATTGAGAGATAGAAAAATTTTAGAATTTGTTTTTTAAGTTTTTGATTTTCCTGACGATGGATATCATCGACATGTTTCTTGAGCGATTAAAGTCGATGGAAAAAGACAAAAAGCATTTATTTTGGTAGGTAGTGTACAAGTCCCCCTTGGTTTTTCTTTGTGTTGTGGTTCTTTTCCAAGAGTTCTATTTGAACGGGGTGTAGCTAGTTTTATTTTTTTCTAGGAGTAGGAAATCTTGTGCTATGATTTGAAATAAATGCAATATCTATTAACTTTATTATACCTTGAGTATAGTAAGTGATTTAGTTGTGACGCTTAGGCTCAATATTTGCCTCTTGTATAAGTACCTTGAATTGTATGATCTTAACTTAGCTTAACTGCATTGACTAGAGTGTCTTTATAGTCTGATCTTGAGTGAGTTATGTGCCATCTGTGTGTGAGATTTTGTGTTATTATGTGCATTGCATTTGATGTCTATAACTTGCCCTATGTGTTTGCAAAGTTAAATGGTAGTTTTATTCAGTCTTGTAAGTGATATAGACGTTTCTTTGTTGAGAATGTTATATTATTTTACCCGCCTAAGTGTTATGTATCTTATTTAACCCCTTTTAGCCTGTAATCTTGTTTCTTGGCAACCACATAACAAGCCTTACCCATTTGTTTGAATTAACCATCTATTTGAAACTTTTACCTCTCGTGAGCACTTGAATTTTTTATGAACTTTGTAAACGTTAAAGTGGGGGGTGGTGGTTTGACTTTTGAGTGGAACTTTTGAAATAAAGAGAAAGGTGCATTATTTTGAAAAAGTAATAGCCCCTTGAATTGAAAAATAAAATGAAAAAATAAAAGTAGTTGTATTGTTTTTAAAAATATTCCTTGACAGTGGTAATTTTTAATGTATTTGTGCTTAAAGAAGTTGGGAGTTGATGTATATTGATGTGAAGGTGGAGTTATGGTTTGACATAAATGTGGGGTTTTGAACTGTTAACTATATGTACTAAAGTGTTTAGGGAGGTGTAGTCACTCTTATATCCAAATGTATCCTACCCATCCCACAACCTACATGATCCTTGACTGAATGAGCTTAATTAGTAGAGCAGTACACTATGGGCAAGCCTATGGTACGTCTTTTGTGGCATATGAATGTTGTTTCTGAGAGAGATTGAATTGTTTCTATCTTGAGATCCTAATTGTTCTTAATTTTATTATGTGTAGAACTACTCTCTATTGTTGTGTAAGGGCACTTGATTCATGAAGGAAAGGTAATGTCGTTGACCTATGTGTAAGAGTAAGTGAGTGGGTTATGAAACATATATGGTTCTTTTGAGTCAAATCTCGATGTGAGGATGTTACGGTATTGTGCTTAATCTGTTTTAAATATTCATGGTGTGATGAGTTAGGAGAGTTGTTTTAAAATGCCATGTCTTTATAAAGTGTAGTTTGATTGCTCGAGGTGGATCAATGTTTTAAGTGGGGGATGTTGATGGTAGGCTATAATTACGTGTTTTATTCGCTTATTCCACACGAATTCACTGCACTTTAATAGGTGGTGTTTTGCACTTATTGTGTGTTTTATGCCTTGTAGGAGTGATTCCTAGTTATGTAGATTTTGCGGAGCTAATTCGAGCTATCTAGAGCTTTCAAGTATGAGTAAAAGCCCGAGGAATTAAGTCGGGATCGTGTTTGGGGGTCGAGGATCATGTATGGACATCAAAAATCAAGCAAAAAGCAACACTCTGAGGCATTTGCACTGCTGCGGTGTGTGGGGCAGCACGTGGTGTACCGCAGCAGTGTGTTTTGGTAGCATGATGAAAATTACATGCTCCCAGATAAGTCCCACAAATGCCACGCATGGCACGTCTCCCCATGCAGTGTGCCTGTGCAATAATTACATAGTTATTTTCCTATTTCGGCTAGGAAAGGGTGATTTCGTTTGGGCCCGACCCTACTTGGTATAAATACATGCAAAAATGTTATTTTCTTGACTTTTGACATACCTTGGAACTAAGGACGCTAAGGAGGAGTTGGAAGAACACAAGTACAAGGATTTTGTCATTCCATCCTCACTCAAGGCCCGAGTTTGGATCGAATTTATGTTTTTATCCCTTAATTATATTTGTGATGAATTTCTCCATGTCTATGGATTAGTTCCATCTATGGTTTGATGGATTTGGTGTATTGATGATTGTTTGTGGATTATAACTCTAGGTTTTTGCATTGAATCATTTTGAAGATTTAATTGTTGCATCTATATTCACTAGTTCACGTAATCGAGAGAGGCATAACTT
>AWOL01S0045908.1:7351-21441 GCA_000715115.1 Nicotiana otophora
TAATGTTGAATATGACTTGTGTGCAAAATTTGGGGTCAATCGGATGCGGTTTGATAGGTTTCAGCATCGGTTGTAGAAATTTGAAGTTTCAAGTTCATTAAGTTTGAATTGGAGGGTAATTCGTGTTTTAGAGTTGTTTGATGTGATTTGAGGGCTCGACTAAGTTCGTATGGTATTATAGGATTGGTTGGTATATTTTGTTGAGATCCCGGGGGCCTCGGGTGAGTTTCAGATGCTTAACAGATCGAAATATGGACTTGTGTAATTGCTGAAATCGCACCTGCGATGGGGTGGCCGCAAGTGCAGACTCGTACGTGCGGAAGGAAGCTCGCAGATGCGCCCGTGGTCTGGGTAACCAGTGGTCGCATGTGCGACAAAAGGGGCGCAGAAGCGAAAGGCGAGCTGAGTGAGGATTCCGCAGAAGCGGACAAGAATCCCCAGGCGCTCACTCGCAGGTGCGGCCTTATGCTGGCAGAAGCGGACCAGAGGACTTAAGTCATTTCCACACCTGCGATGGAATTTCCGCAGGTGCGGCGTCGCAGGTGTGACTGGAAGCCCGCATAAGCGGAAATCGCTGGGCAGAAAAAGGCTAAGTGCGAGGGTTGATTTCATTCTCTAATTTTGGACCTAGAGAGCTCGGATTGAGGCGAAATTTCGAGGGATTTTCAGAGGAAGCTTGTGGGTAACGATTCTTAACTCTTTTATGGTTATATCTCATTAATCTATACTTGAATTCATCATTTAATTAAGAAATTTGGTTGAGAAATTTGGGAAAAAAGTTGGAAAGTTCTTCAAATAAATTTTTGAGTTTTGATATCGGATTTGGATAATTTTGGTACGAGTGAACTCGTGATTGATTGGGTGTTCGTATTTTGTAACTTTTACCCGATTCCAAGACGTGGGCCCGAGTCGACTTTTTGGGCAGAATTTTCGATTCTTTGCTAAAGTCGTAGATTTATTATTTAAATTAGTTTCTCATTATTTTATTCATGATATGTAATTGTGTTTGTCTAGATTTGGGCTATTCAGAGTTGGATAATCGAGGAAAGAGAATTCTTACTGATTGATTGAGCTTGGTTCGAGGTAAGTATCTTGCCTAACTTCGTGTGGTGGAACTACCCTTTAGGATTTGAGTCTTCTATGCTAATTGTAGTCCGTGTACGCGAGATGACGAGTACGTGATCGGACTTATTTGTGGAAAGTTCTCCTTTTAGTGTTCTTAGGTCCTTGTATTCGCTGAGTATGCAGTTGTTCTCATTATGTTTGCGTTTCTTAATTACTAGTTTTACTTCTACCTGCTTTAATTAGAATTAATTGCTTCATGATCCGCCCGTGTTGCTTATTTGAGACATATGTGCCCTAACTGAAATTATTATCTCTTCTATCGCCATGTTATCTTTTCCCTAACTACTTATCTTCATTTGAAGTTATAATTATTTCTTCTGTAATTATTCATCCTTAACTAAGGCTATGATTTTCTTTATACTGCTTATCCTTAATTGAAGTTGTTGTGTCTCTTTCGTACTTGCCCAACCTTAAAAGAAGTTTAGATATCCTATATCTTAGTTGACTTATCCTTATTGGAATTAATGACTCGTGATATCTCCCTCGTTGTTGAACTGTACTTTGTGGGACCGTTGTTACATATTATTTTCTCCCTTATTGAGTTGTCCTTATTATGGCTAGCATTCTCTATTGTGGCTACTCCTTGTGAATTAGTTCCTCTGTTCCTTTGAGTTCTGAAATTTCTGAGTTGATTTATTTGTCGTACCCTTGTATTAGTGTTATTGTTGCTGTTGTACTTGTTTTCCTTGCATATTTACTTTGGGACTACGAGGCGGCACCTCGGGAGATCCCCCCATCTTGTATATTTACTTTGGGACTACGAGGCGGTACCTCGGGAGATCCCTCTGTCTTGCATATTTACTTTTGGGACTATGAGGCGGTACCTCGGGAGATCCCCTGTTGAGAATTTACTTTTGGGACTACGAGACGGTATCTCGGGAGTGCCCTTTTGTTGACATTTCTTTGTTATGGGGTTGCACGAGATTTCTGCCGTGATATTGTTACTATTTATATTGCACATGCAGCGTGACAAGGCGTGATATATATATGTGGGTTGCGCATGTGGCGAGACAAGGTGGGAATATTATTATGCACGTGTGGCGAGACAAAGCGGGCAATTACTTTACTATTGCACACGTGGCGAGACAAGGTAGGTTATGTCAGGGATTGATTTGTGATAATTTGTGATGGCGTGGGGGCATTCTTGTTGTTGATATTTTTGTAGTGGTACACTTATCTGTATGAGCTTTATCTTGTGAAAGTTATGAGAAAATATTCTACGTGTTGTCCGTTCTTTTTCTTATGCTCACTAGCCGGTATGAACTATGTTAGGACACTTGCCCAAGCATACACGTAGTTAAGCACCCTTATCAAATAAGAGGTTTCCTTGATATTGTTGAGTATAGATGCACATCCTTGCTTACTTGCCTTCTATGTGAGAATGGCTCTATTTGGCACGCGAGTCGTCAGTGCGGTTATGAGGTGTAATGGGGGAACAAGATGCCATGTGTTAGGGTTCAGGTATTGAGATCCGCGAGTTGTGATTTGTCCGAGGTTTGGTACCTCGTGGATTTTATTGATTAAAACCCGGTGTAAAAGCTATCGTATTGTTGAGTTGTTACTTGTCCTTTCTTTATCTGTGATTATCGGACTTAGGCTATATTTCCGTTCATTCTTCCATGTCATTAATTTGGTGTTCTGCTGATAGTTGTTATTTTCCTTCCTTATTGCAATTACCATATTAATTGCCACTTCGCGTAGTCTTTATGTAGATATCATACTCTGTTATTTTTATACTTATACTTGTTCAGATTATTTAGTCCAGTAAGTGTCTTGACTGTACTTCGCCACTACTTCACTGAGGTTAGTCTTGATACTTACTTGGTACCGCCGTGGTGTACTCATACTACACTTCTGCAAATTTTTGTGCAGATCCAGGTATTTCAAAGTCAGTTGATCATTAGCTAGATGTGCGGATTGTTGCTGTGAAGACTCAAGGTAAACCTGCTGCTGCATTCGCAAGATTCCGNCTTGTCCTTTCTTTATCTGTGATTATCGGACTTAGGCTATATTTCCGTTCATTCTTCCATGTCATTAATTTGGTGTTCTGCTGATAGTTGTTATTTTCCTTCCTTATTGCAATTACCATATTAATTGCCACTTCGCGTAGTCTTTATGTAGATATCATACTCTGTTATTTTTATACTTATACTTGTTCAGATTATTTAGTCCAGTAAGTGTCTTGACTGTACTTCGCCACTACTTCACTGAGGTTAGTCTTGATACTTACTTGGTACCGCCGTGGTGTACTCATACTACACTTCTGCACATTTTTGTGCAGATCCAGGTATTTCAAAGTCAGTTGATCATTAGCTAGATGTGCGGATTGTTGCTGTGAAGACTCAAGGTAAACCCGCTGCTGCATTCGCAAGATTCCGAGTCACCTTTCTATTTTGTATTCACACTGTTTTACCTATTTCCAAACAGTTGTATTTAAAAATTTGTAGCAATCTCTGTAGAGCTTATGACTTTTCCAGTGAAATCGAAGATCCACGTTCCAGTTCCTAGGCAACTTGTCTCCATTCTGGTTCTCCAACTCGTATGAACCTTTCTCAGTAAAGGCTGAAATCCGGTAGGGACCTTCCCACGTTAGACCTAGCTTCCCTGCATTGAGCTCCCGGGTATTTTGGATTACTTTCCTCAGAACCGAGTCTCCTACTTTGAAATAACGAAGTTGGCTCTTCGATTATAATATCGATCCATTCTCTGCCTTTTGAGCTACCATTCTTAGATGCGTTAAGTCTCTGAGTTCTTCGAGCAGTTCTAAGTTTATTAACATGGCTTCGTTGTTCGATTCTTCATCTGCACGCAAATATCTCAAAGTGGGATCACCTACTTCCTTCGGGATTAGGGCTTCAGCATCGTACACAAAGGAAAAAGGAGTTTCTTCTATACTCGATTTGGCCATTGTTCAGTAGGCCAATAGAACTACGGGCAATTCTTCGGGCCAATTGCCTTTTGCTGCTTCCAACCTTTTCTTGAGGTTTTGAATAATAACTTTGTTTGTTGACTCCGCTTGACTGTTTGCGCTTGGATGATAAGGAGAAGATGTGATCCTTTTTATCCTATCTTCGAGGAATATTGTAACTTTTGCACCGATAAATTGCGGCCCATTGTCGCATTCTATCTCTTTTGGTATTCTGAACCTGCAAATTATATTTTCCCACAGGAAATCGACCATTTCGCGTTCTCCAATCTTCTGATAAGGACTTGCCTCCATCCATTTAGAAAAATAGTCAGTCAAAATTAAAAAAAACCTTACCTTTCCAGAAGCCGGTGGTAGCAGTTCGACGATGTCCATCCCCTATTTCATGAATGACCATGGGGACAGAACCAAATGTAAGGGTTCTGTTGGTTGATGTACTAGTGGTGCATAGTGTTGGCACTTATCACATTTTCGTACGAAGTTTTTGGCGTCTTGTTCCATGCGAGGCCAGTAATATCCTGCCCGTACCAACTTCAGCACCAAAGAATCTGCGCCCGAGTGATTGCCGCATTTCCTTTCGTGGACTTCTCTCATGACATAATTAGATTCTGATGCTCCTAAGCACCAGGCCCTGGAAGGATTTTCTATACAATTGGCCTTTCTTGAAGCTGTAACGTGCAGATTTGGAGCATAACGCCCGTGATGCTTTGGGTTCTTTGGGGAACTTCATGTGCCCGAGATAGTTGATTATTTCATTTCTCTAATCCCAGACCAGACTAGTCGAATTTACCTCATAGTAACCATCCGTATCCAGGACTAAGTTCATCAGTTGCACTACCGTCCCGGACTTCAATCACTTTATTTTCGTTGATGATCCTAAGTTTTCTAATGCATTTGCTTCTTGGTTATCCTCCCTCGGGATATGAGTAATTGAGCATTCCCAGAATCGTGCCAAAAGAGCCTGGACCTTTACCACGTAGTGTTGCATACGTTTTTCTTTGGTATCAAAGATCTCGTAGACCTGATTTACCACCAGCTGTGAGTCACATTTGATTTCGATAACCTCGGAATCAAGTCACCAGGCTAATTCGAGCGCTGCAATCAAAGCTTCGTACTCTGCTTCATTGTTAGTTAAAGGGATCATTCTGATGGCTTGCCTTAAGGTTTCCCTCGAATGCGTGATTAAGACTATTCCGAGTCCGGACCCTTTTACGTTAGAAGCTCCGTCTATAAATAAGGTCCAAACCACCGATGTCGATTCCGACACCATTACTGCCTCCTTGGTTGCCAGAGGCAGTAGTGCCAGACTGAAATCGACCACGACGTCAGCCAAGACTTGTGACTTAATTACAGTCCTTGGTTTATATTCTATGTCGAACTCACTCCTTTTGACGACCCATTTGGCTAATCTGCCCGAGAGCTCAGGTTTATAGAGGATGTTTCGCAAAGAGAAAGTACTCACCATAGCTATGGGGTGGTATTGGAAGTAGGGCCTTAGCTTCCGGGTGGTGACTACGAGAGATAAGGCTAGTTTTTCTAAATCTGGGTAGCGAGTTTCTGCCCCCGTTAAAATTTTTCTAATGTAATAAATAGGAGATTGCGTACCTTCATCCTCTCGGACTAGAACTGCACTTACCGCAACTTCTGAAACCATGAGGTAGACTAGCAATGTTTCACCTTCTTTCGGTTTTGAGAGTAGTGGAGGGCCTGATAAGTACTTCTTCTAGTCCCTCAGAGCCTGCTGGCACTCTGGTGTTCATTCGAAATTATTGTCCTTTTTGAGCAGTGTGAAGAAGCGATGACATTTTATCGATGACTAGGAAATGAACCTGCTCAAAGCTGCTAAACTTCTTGTGAGCCTTTGGACTTCTTTTACGTTCGACAATTGATCTGGGATATCCTTTATGGCCTTGTTTTTGTCGGGGTTTACCTCAATTTTCCCTTTGTGAGACCAAAAATCTCAGAAACTTACCAGAACTGATCCCGAATGCGCACTTCTTGGGATTAAGTTTCATGTTATGCTTCCTCAGGATGTCGAATGTTTCTTGCAAATGTTTAATGTGGTCACCTGCATTCAAAGACTTAATGAGCAAATCGTCTATATAAACTTCCATAGTCCTTCCTATTTGCTTTCCAAACATCTTATTTACGAGCCGTTGATAAGTGGTTCCAACGTTTTTCAACGCGGAGAGCATCACATTGTAATAATATGTATCGAAATTCGTTATAAACGAAGTCTTTTCTAGATCTTTTGGGTTCATCTTGATTTGGTTGTACCCGAAATAAGCATCGAGGAAACTCATTAACACGTGCCCAGCCGTGACATCAATCATTTGATCGATATTTGGCAGTGGGAACGAGTCTTTCGGGCACGCCCTATTAAGGTCTTCATAGTCTACACACATGCAAAATTTATTGTTCTCTTTCGGAACTACTACTACATTGGCTATTCAGTACGGATATCTTACCTCTCGGATCGAACCGATATTAAGCAAGAGAGCTACCTTTTTTTTGACGAGTTTATTCCTGGCCTCGGCAATAGGGCGTTTCCTTTGTCTTACCAGAGGTATGTTGAGATCCAAACTCAGCTTTTGCATGGCTACTTCCGTCGGGATACCTGTCATATACTCGTGCGACCATGCAAAATAATCGGCATTATATTTAAGGAATTCAATAAAACCATACATGAGCTCCGGGTGCAGTCTTGTCCCCAAATGGAATTTTCTTTCTAGGAATTCTTCGAACAATGCAACTTGCTCCAGTTCCTCTATCGTGGACTTCGTTGCATCCGTCTCTTCTGCAACTTGGAAATATCTCAGCACCTGATAATGTTCTGCGACTCTGCTCCCAGGCTAACTTCTTCTAGCTCGGGAATAGGTGTCGGTTCCTGGAATTGCTATACCGTGTGCTCCTTCCCTTTGCTATTGGAAACCGAAATTGCATTCATCTCNCAGTCACAATTTTGTCAAGTCTAACCAGGCGACATACAAGTCAACTAGAAAAATATCTAGAGTAATAATAAAAATAGAAAAAGGAAAGGAGAATAAGCTACATTGAAGAAATCATAATCTCATGGAAAGTAAGATAAACTAAAAGCAAATAGATAAAATACCTATTAGCTAAAATGACGGAAAATATTTTTGTAGTTTTCATTTTACGGGAAAATAGAGCTAAAAGGTCAAAAATAGGCAAAGTAATGATATTAGAACTAAAAAAAATATCTAAGCACTAAAAAAATATAAAATTTCGGGGAGGGTTAAAAATTACATGTCTACAAGAGTACTATTGTCACGACCCAAAATTTCACCTCCGTGATGACACCTATCTCGATACTAGGCAAGCCGACAATCTCAATAAACCACCATATCTTTTAAGTTTGAAAATATAATAATTAAATTCAGGGGAAGAAATCTCACAAATACATACATAAACACTCCCAAAATCCGGTGTCACTGAGTATATGAGCGTCTAAATGAATACAAAGTCTGATTGATAATCACTGTCTGAAAATATAGAACAATACAATAACTAAAAAGGAAGGGAGTCAAAGTCTGCAGACGCCAAGCAGCTACCTTGATAGTCTCCAACAGAATAAACTCCGAAATCTAGCAGCAGCCGTATCAGGGAGCACCTGGATCTGCACACGAGGTGCATAGTGTAGTATGAGTACAACCTACTCAATAAGTAACAAGACTAACCTTTGGGCTGAAAGTAGTGACAAGCTCAGCAGGTACAGTCCAGTATAGAAATAACAATACAGAAATGTAGGCATGCTTTCAAGTTCAACAGTTACTCTCAGCACAAATAAAATAGATCAATTCTGAACAATATGAGGAATATGACATCTCTATATCTACATGTCAATGTACATACTGTATGTGATGCACCTTAGTGAAAACTCCGTGTACTCACAATCTAAAATACTCAATCACTCAGTACTGTATATGGCCAATCCAGCCCAGGGAAGATCCATCCCAAATATATATGTATATCCATCAACTGACAGTCAGTCACTCAGTACTGTATAAGGCCAATCCAACCCAGGGGAAGATCCATCCCTGAATATCAATGATTCAGACAAGATCCATGTCCAGGAAAAATCCATCCCTCAATATATATCTATGGCAAGATCCATGCCTAGGGAAGATCCATCCCATATATAAATATATATATCAACTACGCTCACTGTGGGGGTGCAGATTCCGGAGGGGCTCCTTCAGCCCAAGCGCTATAATAGCCAGATCCAGGCATAAATAAATAAACATAACTATCACTCAAAATCTCTAGTCTATCGGGCTCTCAATAAAATGAAGAATCAACCTGACATGATGATATGAAGTATCAATGAATGACAACAGAGACCGAGATATGATATGCAAGTGATAGATGTAACTGAGTACAAAAATTATAATTTAAACAATAATTAAACAACAATACGACCCATGTGGGTCCCAAAATATATCGGTGTGTAGCCTAAACATGATCTTTAATATGAGTCTCAGCTCAATTTATCTAACACGTGGAGGATATGCGAATAATGTCATTTATTTAATTATGCAACTCCACGGAATCAATTTATGTCACAATTTCTATGATGCACGCCCACACGCCCGTCACCTAGCATGTGCATCATCTCCAAACAATTCATACAACACGAAATTCAGGGATTTATACCCTCAGAATCAAGTTTAGAAGTGTTACTTACCTCAATACCGCATAATGTTTTACTCCGCTATGCCTTTGCCTTGTGAATTGGTCTTCAAACGTCCCGAATCTAACCACAAGCAGTACAGTACAATCAATATAGGCTAAAGGAATCAATTCCACAAGAAAATACAAAATTATAGCCAAAAATCCGAAATCGGATCAAACCCGGCCCCCGGGCTCACGTCTCAAAATCCGACAAAAGTCACAAAACCCAAAAGCCCATTCACTCACGAGTCTAACCATACCAAATTTACTCAAATCCGATAACAAAATCCCATTCAAAACCTCAAAATTCTAGCCCAAGAACTCTTCCTCATTTTTCACAAATTATCATCTCAAAACACTAATTAAATGATGAAAACAAAGATATATTTGTGTATATTGACCAAATCCGAGTTAGAATCATTTACCCCGATGTTTTTTCTTGAAAATCTCTCAAACATCGCCTCTCCCCAAACTCCAATTTGTCAAAAATAAAAAATAGGACGAAGCCCCTTTTTTATAACTTAAAGTTTCTGTCGAGGCGCTGCCCTCGATCGCTGCCCTCGATCACTTCCCTAGATCGCTGCCCCCGATCGCTGCCCTCAATCGCTGGCCCCGATCGCTGCCCCCAATCACTGCCCCTGATCGCTGCCCCCGATCACTGCCCTCGATCGCTGCCCTCGATTGCTTCCCCCGATTTCTGCCCCCGATTTCTGCCCTCGATTTCTGCTCCCGATTTCTGCAAAAAAATTCCAGCAGCTGTTTAAGTCTAAATTTTAATCCGTTAACCATCTGAAACTCACACGAGGCCCTAGGGACCTCAACCAAATATATCAATAAGTCCTAAAACATCATACGAACTTAGTCTAAATCTGAAATCACATAAAGCAACGCTAAAACAATGAATCATACCCCAATTCAAGCTTAAGGAACTTAAGAATTTCCAACTTCTTCATTAGATGCCAAAACTTATAAAATCAATTCCAATTGACCTCAAATATTGCACACAAGTCATAAATTATATAATGGAGCTATGAAAATTTTCAGAACTGGATTCCGGCCCCGATATCAAAAAGTCAACTCCCCGGTCAAACTTTCCAAAAATTTAACTTTCGCCATTTCAAGCCAAATTCCACTATGAACTTTCAAATAATATTTTAGACACGCTCCTAAGTCTAAAATAACCATACGGAGATATTGAAATCATCAAAACTCTATTCCGAGTTTATTTACACATAAGTCAATATCCGGTCAACCTTTTCAACTTAAGTTTTCAACCTTGAGACTAAGTGTCTCAATTCATTCTGAAATCTCTCCGGACTCAAACTGACTACCCCGTCAAGTCACAATATAACTATAAAGTACAGAATAAGCAGTAAATTAGGGAATAAGGCTACAACTCTCAAAACGACCGGCCGGGTCGTTACATCTACCCTCTTAAACAAACGTTCGTCCTCAAACTGGTTTAGAATTATACATGGAGTGGTGAAAAGATGAGGATAGAAGCTACGCATATCATGCTCGGTCTCCCAAGTCTCCTCCTCGAACGGATGACCCCTCCACTGTACTTTTACTGAAGCAATGCTCTTCGATCTTAGATTTCTAACCTGTCTGTCCAAAATGGCCATTGGTTCCTCGACATAAGATAGATCCTTGTCCAACTGGACTGAGCTAAGGTCTAACACATGAGACGGATTATCGTGATACTTTAGGAGTATGGAAACATGAAATAGTGGATGAACTGCAGTGAGACTAGGTGGTAGTGCAAGTCTGTAAGCCACCTCTCCAATTCTCTCAAGAATCTCAAAAAGCCTAATATACCTAGTGCTCAACTTGCCCTTCTTCTCGAATCTCATAACACCCTTAATGGGCGAAATCCAGAGCAAGACCCGCTCACCAACCATGAATGCAACATCACGAACCTTCCGATTCGCATAATTTTTCTGTCTAGATTGGGCTGTACGAAGTCGATCCTGAATCAATTTAACGTTTTCCAAAGAATCTTGAACCAGGTCTGTACCCAATAGTCTAGCCTCGCCCGGTTCGAACCAACCCACTGGAGACCGTCACCGCCTCCCATATAAGGCCTCATACGGAGCCATCTAAATGCTCGACTAGTAGTTGTTGTTGTAAGAAACACCGCAAGTGGCAAGAACTGATCCCAAGCACCCCCAAAATCCATCACACACGCATGAAGCATATCCTCAAATATCTGGATAGTGCGCTCGAACTGTCCGTCTGTTTGAGGGTGAAATGTTGTACTCAACTCCACACGAGTACCTAACTCTCGTTGTACGACTCTCCAGAATCGTGATGTAAACTGCGTTCCCCGGAGAGAAGTATATGAAGTGTTTTAACGAACTAAAGGAGGAAATGAAGAAGATGATAGTGGCTGAGGGATCACAAGAGTTAGAGAAGTTGGAGCTGATTGATAATTTACAAAGGCTTGGAGTTAGTTACCACTTCAAGCATGAAATCATGCAAATTTTGAACAACATAAAAGAGCACACTTCAGCCACAAGAGATTCATTATACGCCACAACTTTGAAATTTAGACTCATGAGAGAACATGGTTTCCATATCTCTCAAGGTAATATTTTTGCCAAACCAATTTCCTTCTTCTTTCATGCATCTGATATTTGGTCATTTTATTTAATTTCTTCCTTGCGTTTTAGATATACTGAACGATTTCAAAGATGAGCAGGGTAACCTCAAACAGAGTTGTAAAAATACAAAAGGATTGTTACAATTATATGAAGCTTCATTCCTCTCTACTGAAACTGAAAGCACTCTAAGCACTTTTCTAGAGTGTGCAAATAGATTCGCAATGTCACATCTACAGGATTATTATCTCAAGAATGAATATAATAGGAGTAATCAAGACAATCCGACAGTCGCATTAGTGGGCCATGCCCTGAAACTTCCTTTGTATTGGATGATGTTGAGAGTTGAGACAAGTTGGTACCTTAATATTTATGAGAATATTTCAAATGCTAATCCTCTTCTGCTGGAGCTGGCCAAGTTGGACTTCAACATTGTTCAAACAACACATCAAGAAGATTTGAAAATCTTGTCAAGGTGACTAGATATATATCTTTTAAGTGACTAATCTTTATATATTTATGAGAGTTGTTCTCATTTTGAACCCCCTAACGTATTCCCTCTTCTATGATTCTCACCATATCCTAGTATTATTTTTAATGAATTAAATCATATTTTCTTGAAAAATAATAATATTATTTTCAAATTATCTGCTAGGTTAAAACAAGAAAAATAGTGATACAGAAGAAAAACGTAGGTGATAATGTATGAAACCTGGATAGTGAAAATTATATTAACAACAACAACAACAACCCAATGTAATCTCACAAGTAGGGTATGGGGAGGGTAGGATGTACGCAGCCTTGCCCCTNTCAATAATTCAACTTTCGCCATTTCAAGCCAAATTCCACTATGAACTTTCAAATAATATTTTAGACACGCTCCTAAGTCTAAAATAACCATACGGAGATATTGAAATCATCAAAACTCTATTCCGAGTTTATTTACACATAAGTCAATATCCGGTCAACCTTTTCAACTTAAGTTTTCAACCTTGAGACTAAGTGTCTCAATTC
The DNA here is from genome assembly GCA_000715115.1 of Nicotiana otophora. NCBI lineage: Eukaryota > Viridiplantae > Streptophyta > Magnoliopsida > Solanales > Solanaceae > Nicotiana > Nicotiana otophora. The sequence continues at coordinate 19,709 of AWOL01S0045908.1, forward strand.
ATTCTGAAATCTCTCCGGACTCAAACTGACTACCCCGTCAAGTCACAATATAACTATAAAGTACAGAATAAGCAGTAAATTAGGGAATAAGGCTACAACTCTCAAAACGACCGGCCGGGTCGTTACATCTACCCTCTTAAACAAACGTTCGTCCTCAAACTGGTTTAGAATTATACATGGAGTGGTGAAAAGATGAGGATAGAAGCTACGCATATCATGCTCGGTCTCCCAAGTCTCCTCCTCGAACGGATGACCCCTCCACTGTACTTTTACTGAAGCAATGCTCTTCGATCTTAGATTTCTAACCTGTCTGTCCAAAATGGCCATTGGTTCCTCGACATAAGATAGATCCTTGTCCAACTGGACTGAGCTAAGGTCTAACACATGAGACGGATTATCGTGATACTTTAGGAGTATGGAAACATGAAATAGTGGATGAACTGCAGTGAGACTAGGTGGTAGTGCAAGTCTGTAAGCCACCTCTCCAATTCTCTCAAGAATCTCAAAAAGCCTAATATACCTAGTGCTCAACTTGCCCTTCTTCTCGAATCTCATAACACTCTTAATGGGCGAAATCCAGAGCAAGACCCGCTCACCAACCATGAATGCAACATCACGAACCTTCCGATTCGCATAATTTTTCTGTCTAGATTGGGCTGTACGAAGTCGATCCTGAATCAATTTAACGTTTTCCAAAGAATCTTGAACCAGGTCTGTACCCAATAGTCTAGCCTCGCCCGGTTCGAACCAACCCACTGGAGACCGTCACCGCCTCCCATATAAGGCCTCATACGGAGCCATCTAAATGCTCGACTAGTAGTTGTTGTTGTAAGAAACACCGCAAGTGGCAAGAACTGATCCCAAGCACCCCCAAAATCCATCACACACGCATGAAGCATATCCTCAAATATCTGGATAGTGCGCTCGAACTGTCCGTCTGTTTGAGGGTGAAATGTTGTACTCAACTCCACACGAGTACCTAACTCTCGTTGTATGACTCTCCAGAATCGTGATGTAAACTGCGTTCCCCGGAGAGAAGTATATGAAGTGTTTTAACGAACTAAAGGAGGAAATGAAGAAGATGATAGTGGCTGAGGGATCACAAGAGTTAGAGAAGTTGGAGCTGATTGATAATTTACAAAGGCTTGGAGTTAGTTACCACTTCAAGCATGAAATCATGCAAATTTTGAACAACATAAAAGAGCACACTTCAGCCACAAGAGATTCATTATACGCCACAACTTTGAAATTTAGACTCATGAGAGAACATGGTTTCCATATCTCTCAAGGTAATATTTTTGCCAAACCAATTTCCTTCTTCTTTCATGCATCTGATATTTGGTCATTTTATTTAATTTCTTCCTTGCGTTTTAGATATACTGAACGATTTCAAAGATGAGCAGGGTAACCTCAAACAGAGTTGTAAAAATACAAAAGGATTGTTACAATTATATGAAGCTTCATTCCTCTCTACTGAAACTGAAAGCACTCTAAGCACTTTTCTAGAGTGTGCAAATAGATTCGCAATGTCACATCTACAGGATTATTATCTCAAGAATGAATATAATAGGAGTAATCAAGACAATCCGACAGTCGCATTAGTGGGCCATGCCCTGAAACTTCCTTTGTATTGGATGATGTTGAGAGTTGAGACAAGTTGGTACCTTAATATTTATGAGAATATTTCAAATGCTAATCCTCTTCTGCTGGAGCTGGCCAAGTTGGACTTCAAC
>AWOL01S0045911.1:1376-14391 GCA_000715115.1 Nicotiana otophora
GTGATGTTGATGAAGCTTTTGCGAGGAATATTACTTGCTACCCGGTAAGAGGTCGAGTGTGTGACTGTGGCTGGTGATTCTGAATGTTCATAAAAAGCTTAACAGAAGACTTCGAGAAGTCTGGCGGGTTAACGGTACGAGATCTTGGTAATTAAGAAGGAGAAATCCTTGCGGGGTTCTAATTTTATATAATTGCAGCTTAAAGCTAAGTGCGGGAGCCTGCTATTGACAATTGGATTTCATGGTTATGTGTTAAATTTTAGTTTTGGTACGAGGAATACTTGTGGATTAGTTATGACTTGCAGAGGTTGAGATCGAGGATGACTCGAGTAAAGAAATTCCTGAATACAGGTTATATTGCACTTTATGAGTATATGAAAATCATGGGATGACCGAGTTATTATTGTTGGATGTAGTACGCATGAAGTATGAATTTGATTGGTGACGCTAAGGTAGGGTTATTTCTTTAAGTGTGGTCAAGCTAAGGGAGCACATGCCTTTCGGCCCATTCGGGCAGTGCAACTTAGATTTGAGCAGAGTGAAGGACTCTCTAGAAGGTTCTAATGGATTCAAAATGTATATATGAAAATTAATTTTTTTTTGAATTTGTATATCACTAGAATCGGTTACTTAAATTGGATGGTATCGGGACATGCGGTAATTCTGTTTGACTATGGATTCTACATTTAAGTATAAGAAAGGAAAGAGGAACAATTTTAAATACGCATAAGGTATTTTCGGAGTGAAAGTTACAATTGTGATATTTATAGAGGTGCTTAAGAAGAATACAATGGCTTATGGGCCTTAGGGCAGTGTAGTTGTATGTTAGGATATTTTGTAGTGAGCTTTGGGTAAAGTAGTGGTGTTCTAACAAGGAGAAATGGCAACTTGAGGATAATCCAGAAGAAACACAGAGAAAATAGAACAAATGGGTAACATGCTGGATCAATATGGTAATGGTATGCTCGGTTCTTTTAGTTCTTATGATGAAGTGAGGCTTTACGGGTATTTTGTGGTAATACTCTCGGATTTGGCAACCTGTGTGGCTTGGCTGAGTTAGAGGAATTCAGTTCTGATAGCTTGGTTATGTGCAAATGGATTTCAAAGTGTTCATGATGGTTTCTACCATGGTTTGAACCGGATAGTTTCTACCGGTGTGGGGAACATGTTGTGTATTATGATTTTCTCGTGTAAAGAAGCAAGAGAGATGTTTCTAACTAATCGGGTATGTAATTTGCTGGTGACTCAGAGTTGATAATGGAATTCTTGTGCTTGTCACATGATGACATAATAGATGTGGTGTGTTGTGCAGGATTAGGATTTACATGTACAAGGTGATAGTTCAGTCTTGAAGAGAAGGTAACGAATGTTGGACAACATGGTTAGTTTCAAATATTTTGATGAATGTTATAACTGCTTGGTAATCTCTGAGAAGGGTGTGCATTTTAAAAAGCACATTGTGTTTTGACTTACGGATGTTCTTTGGTATTGCAATACTCACCTGGTTGATAGACTGCTGATATTCAAATTATTGCTATGTGGCACGGAAGAATTATGAAAGTATTCCTCATGGGAATATCGTGAATGGAAGATGTGTTAGTCATTCTAGTACCGGAGTTGGGATCGGTTACGGTGATTCATGTGTTTGATGAATTTGGAGACTGAGAGTTCTCAGAAGTATATTGTTTCGGGTTGCGGCCTGTTTGAGGTGAGTATTTTCTTTAAACTTAGTGGAGGCACTAGTTGCGTTAATTATTTGTGATAGCTACGCGCTATAAGTGTGCATATATGTGAGGTTTGAGCCAATGTGCGAGCATCAAGGCAAGTATTCATACTCGAAAGAACGCTTATGCTATGATATGCCTAGAGTTGATTGTTAAGTGTAAAGTTATAACGTTTCTCATGTTCATAACTTTGTTGAAAACTATCTGGGGTACATTTGAGGTTACAAAGAGGTTAATTTCCCTGAATAAATAGGGTAGTTATTATTTCTGCGTTAAATTGCCGATTTGAAGTGTAATAGCAGACTTTACACATGCTTGCACTATGGCGTGCTATCTATACCAGTCCAGGAGCATGAGAATCTTATTTCATTATCATATACAAGTGTACTTGTTTAATTACTACTGTATGATATGCTGGGACTGGAGGCCTGTGACCATGTCAGGCGGTTCATATTATTGGCACGTGAATTATCCGTGGCGTGTGTGGGAATTTTATTTTTTTTGATAATTTATCGGATTTCATTGCTTTCCTTCCTCTATGATAAAAATAAAAATTACATGAGCAGCGTATTTGAGGAATTGTGTACATGCGCCTACGGTTATCCTCTTCACAAAATTTGAGGAGTTGGTTGTAACATTGTGGTTGTGGTGGTGCTTGTTGAACTTGCAATATGGTTCTCTTCCTTGAGACATCTCCCATAATTGGGTACATGGATTGCACAGTTGTAGCTGGAGTTATATTGATGTGGCGTGTCTGTGGGATAGTTATGTTTAATAATATAAGGTCATCGGACCTACAATGGGTACTATCATGTTTGATTACAATATATTCAGAAGGATAATATTGAAAGTCGGCTTAGAAATTTGCTATGGTTTTTGTCGAAGGAGAGGGAGCTCCACAACTGGTGGATCTGATGAATGGTTATGAGTTGCTGTGTGTTTCTTTTATTATCAACAGTGTACGAAGGTGTTGGGATGAGTTTTTGTTCGATGTGAGGTTTAATGCTAGTACTTGGTTGGCTTGGAGTAGTTACTGTGATCAGGAATGGTGCTACGAGCAGGCAAGTTATGTAATATGCTGGGTGATTATATCCGTGATTATAGTTATAGCTCGATGCAGCTTATTCAGACTTATATAGTGTGTAAATGTAAGATTCGTGTCTTGAAAAGAAATTTTGAAGGTTGGGAATTGAATTCCAAGTTTTTAGGGCTAAGGCTAAATTAAGGGTTTCCAGTTGTATTGTGTTGTCAGGTCTATGTGGAATAGGGTGACGTGGGATCACCCCCGGGTACGCGCGTGGTAAGATAGAATGGTGATTTGATGGCTTGGAACCACTCTTAGCACGTTCGAGGACGAACATATGTTTAAGTGGGGGAGAATGTAACGACCCGCCCGGTCGTTTTGAGTATTACAACCCCGTTCTCCCATTTACTGCGCAATTTATGCCTTATAGTTGATATGTGACTTATCAGGTTAGTTGGTTCAGGTTCGGAGGAGATTCAGAGTGAAATGAGACACTTAGTCTCATAATTGAAAATTTTAAGTTAGAAAATTGACCATATGTGGACTTATGTGTAAACGACCTCGGATTTAAATTTTGACGATTCTAATAGCTCCGTATGGTGATTTTGGACTTAGGAGCGTGTCCAGAAAATTATTTGGAGGTCCGTGGTGGAATTAGGCTTGAAATGTCGAAAGTTGAAATTTTGAAAAGTTTGACCGGGGGGTTGACTTTTTGATATCGAGGTCGAAATCCAATTCTGAAAATTTGAATGCCTCTGTTATGTCATTTATGACTTGTGTGCAAATTTTGAGGTCAATCGGACGTGATTTGATAGGTTCCAGAGTCGTTTGTAGAAATTGGAAATTTCAAAGTTTATTAGGCTTGAATTGGGGTGTAATTCATTGTTTTAGCGTCGTTTGAGGTGATTTGAGGGTTCGACTAAGTTCGTATGATGATTTAGGACTTGTTGGTATATTTGGTTGAGGTCCCGGGGGGCTCGGGTGAGTTCCGGGAGGTTAACGGATCAGCTTTGGCCTTGGTGAGATTGATGATATCTGCTGCTGCATTTTTCTGATTTTCTCTTTCGTGTTCGCGAGTGGGCCCTCGCGTTCGTGAAGAGTGTTTTCAGAGTGTAAGATTTTATTCTTCGCGTTCACGAAGTGGAGGACGCGAATGCGAAGGTATGGTCTGTGTGCGCATCGCGAACGCGTGAGTGGTGTCGCGTTCGCGAAGAGGAGTGAGGCTATTGGGAAACCCAGGTCCTTGTTCTACGCATTCGCGAGGTGGTGGTCGCGTTCGCGAAGGTCTGAGCTGGTAAAGCTTCGCGTTTGCAAAGCCATTGTCGCGTTCGCGAAGGGTTAAATTTGTGGGCAGTCAAGTTGTGCTTCGCAAACGCGAGGGACCTGTCGCGTTCGCGAAGAAGAGAGGTCTCGACAGAAAGTTTAAGTTCAAAAAATGGGACTTTGTCCCATTTTCCATTTTTAACGATCTGGAGCTCGGATTGAGGCGATATTTGGGAGATTTTCATAGAAAACAACGGGGTAAGTGTTCTTAACTCAATATTGGTTAAATTACCCGAATCCATGGTTGTTTGTATCATTTAATTGAGAATTAAGTTGGAAAAGTTTGAAAACCCTCTTGGATAAGTTTGAGGATTGGAGGGTCAAATTGTTATCGGAATTTAGTAATTTTGGTATGGTTAGACTCGTGGTGGAATGTGGGTTCATATTTTGTAACTTTTGTCGAGTTTCGAGACGTGAGCCCCATGAGCGATTTTTGGAGTTAAAATTCAGATTTTTATGGAAAAACTGTATTTTCATATGGAATTATTTCCAATAAATTTTATTGACTAAAACGAATTATTTGTGACTAGATTTGAGGCATTCGGAGGCTGATTTACGAAGTAAAGGCATAGCAGAGTAAAGAATTTCACGCTCTAAGGTAAGTAATAGTTTTAAAGCTGGTCCTGAGGGTATGAAACCCCGAATTTTGTGTCATGTGGTTATTTTGGAGGTGACGCACATGCTAGGTGACGGGCGTGTGGGCGTGCACCGAGGGGATTATGACTTGGTCCGTCCCGTGGAAACTGTAAAGTTGAATAACTTGTTGTTAGCAATGTGCTCTCTATGTGTTGTGGAAATTTGACTGTAAGTCATATTAGAAACCATGTTTAGGCTATATGTTGGTACTGTTGGAAACCACAGAGATCGTGTGCATGTTAAAATATCTGCTAAATTATTGTTTTGTACTCAGTCACAGTTTACTTGATTATTTTATCCCAGTCTCTGTTGTTATTTATTGATACATCATATCATTATTTTCGGGCTATTTTTGTGACATTGTGAGCCCATGATAAAGAGACTGAAGAGATTAATGACTGAGGGAGACCGATGGCCTGACTATGAGGATAGTTTTGGGATCGGGCTGCACACCGCAGCAGGTCATGTTGGCTTTATATATATTATTAATATTATTATTATGTGAATCGGGGTTGCCCGCCTGCAGCAGGCCTTATAGGCTTATTATAGCACGTGATTTATCCATGCAGCACGTGAGTTGGCCGTGCGGATCCAGATATTGATACTATAGCACGTGAGTTATCCGTGCAGCACGTGAGTTGGCCGTGCGGATCCAGGTATTGATTCTATGGCAAGTGAGTTGTCCATGCAGCACGTGAGTTAGCCGTGCAAATTATAGCGCTTGGGCTGTAGGAGCCCCTTCGGAGTCTGTACACCCCCAGTGAGTGCGGGTATCCATTGAGTGTGAGTGCTGAGGGCTGGGAGCCCAGTGAGTGATTGTTGTCCCGAGAAGTTGTACTTATTTTTTTATTAGTTGATGCACTTAGTTGCTATCTGTTGTTGTGGTGAAATTTCTAAAGGATTCCATATCTGGATTACATGAACTTGAACTGTATAAATTGATTTGACTTAAACTGCTGGATTTGATAGCATGTCTATTCTTTGCTGGAATTACTGAAAGTGAACTATAATTGTGTAGCTCGTCACTATCTTCAGTTCTTTATTTATTATTGTTACTTACTGAGTTGGTTGTACTCATACTATACCCTGCACTTCGTGTGCAGATCCAGGTATTCCCGGACATAGCGGGTATTGATTCCCTTGCACAGTTAACTTTTCGGAGATTTAGAGGTAGTTGCCGTGTTTCGCAGACCTTGCCTCTCCTTCCCTATCTCCTTATTTACAGTATTTGGTCTCAGATTGTTATGGACCGTATATATTTTTCCAAACTTGTACTCATATTAGATGCTCATGTACTTAGTGACACCGGGTTTTGGGAGTGTTTATATATGTATTTGTAAATTTTCTTCCGCTGAATTTAATCATTTTATTTTTTTTAAACATAAAAGATATGGGAGTTTATTGAAATTATCGGCTTGCCTAGTATTGGGATAGGCGCCATCACGACGGGTGAGATTTTTGGGTCGTGATAAAACTATAATCCTATACAAGAAAGAAAAGACTGTGTTTTAGGAAAAAGAATAAATTTATTGTGTAGAAGGGCTAGAAAAAATAAATTGCACTATTATTATTATAATAAAAGAGAAACCACATCATAATTAAGCAAAAAAATTCTCAGCACTTTAAATGAATATAAAGGCATACCTGATCGGCTGACACTTTAGATTGCCAATAAAATCAAGAAGAGCATTAGCAAGAACTTTAGCAAAGAGTTTATGCAGAGTTCTAAATTGAAAGTCAAAATTATTGTTGGATATTAATTCATAAAAATATACTACAAAGAATAAAGCAAAAATAAAAAGCTAAACCTAAATCAAATCAAAACAAACTATGAAATAAATTTACAACCATAAGTTTTTCTAGAACTATATAGGCAGCTACGTATACATTTTCAATTCTCTAAATTTACTTGGAGATATACTTATATAGTGACTTCTTCAAGTCTCCATATTTGGAAAGAAATTAAAGGGAATAAGGACATTCTTTTAATAAATTTGTGCGTAATTATTTAGTGAAATATTATAAAAATAATTAAGTAATAATTTGAGGAAAATAGTAAATGATAATTTTGTCTATTGTGATGTCTTTTAATGAAGAGTAAATGTAAATGTAACGACCCGGCCGGTTGTTTTGAGTATTACAACCTCGTCCTCCCATTTAATGCTCAATTTGTGCTTTACAACTGTTATTTGACTTGCCGAGATAATTGGTTCGGGTCCGATGAGGTTTCGGAATGAATTGATACACTTAGTCTCAGGGATGAAAGCTTAAGTTGAAAAGGTTGACCGGATATTGACTTATGTGTAAACGACTCTGGAATAGAGTTTTGATGATTCCAATAGCTTCGTATGGTAATTTTGGACTTTGGAGTGTGTCCGAAAAATTATTTGGAAGCCCATAGTTAAATTAATCTTGAAATGGCTAAAATAGAAATTTAAGTTTGGAAGTTTGACCGGAGGGTTGACTTTTTGATATCGAGATCGGAATCGAGTTCTAAAAGTTTTCATAGGTCCGTTTTATTATTTATGACTTGTGTGCAAAATTTGAGGTCAATCGGACTTGATTTGATAGGTTTCGGCATCGAATGTAGAAGTTAGAATTTCTTAGTTTCGTTAAGCTTGAATTGGGGTATGATTCGTGGTTTTAGCGTTGTTTGATGTGATTTGAGGTTTTGACTAAGTTTGTATCGTGTTTTAATACTTGTTGGTATGATTGAATGGGGTCCCGAGGGGCTCAGGTGTGTTTTGGATCACTGGTTGAGAAACTAGCTAAGTTAAGGATTTGGAGTTTGACCACAGTCAATATCAGGTCAAGATGACCTCTTTTTAGTGTTTTGAGTGCGCGAGCAGGTTCGTAGCGTATTTTATGATTGAAATGCATATATGGTTAGTGTCTGGGAGGTTCCGAATGAGTTTTGGGTGCTAAAACGAAAATTCCTTCGTTGGTGATTTTCGGTATAAAATAATTACGAAAATGTCATTTTTTATCCCTTAAATTTTCAAACTTCATTTAAATCTTCAAAACATCATATCTCTCTCATTTTTAGGCCAAATTGGGTGATTCAAAAGCCTAACTTGACTGAACTTTCACAAGAAATCCATTGGAGGCATCAAAAGAGAGTTTCGGGATTGTTTAGCATACGAAACGAGGCAGAACAGCTGGACAAAAAAATATTTAATATCGAGAGTTTGTTCATTTTTTATTTTTGACGAATTGGAGCTCGGGAAGAGACGATTTTCTGCATATTTTCAAGAAAAATTACGGGTTAAGTGTTCTTAACTCAATGTTGGTCAAATTACCCGAATTCATGGTTGTTTTTAACATTTAATTGGTGAATTAAATTAGAAAATTTAGAAAACCCTCTTGGTTTAATTTGAGAATTTGAGGGTCTAGTTGATGTCAGAATTTAGTAAAATTGGTATGGTTGGACTCGTGGTTAAATGGGCATTTATACTTTATAACTTTTATCGGGTTCCGAGACGTGGGCCCCACGGGCGAGTTTTGAGTGTAATTTTGGAATTTTTAGGAAAAATTAGTATTTTGATATGAAATTAATTCCTATAATTTGTGTGATTGAATCGAATTAATTGTGACTAGATTCGAGTCGTTCGGAAGTTGATACGCGTAGAATGGAATTTCTGGAGCATTGTTTAGCTTGCTCGACATTGGATTCGGCTTGTTCGAGGTAAGTAACTCTTCTAAACTTGGAGCTGAGGGTATGAACCCTAATTATACGTGATATGTGAATTGTTTGGAGGTGACACACATGCTAGGTGACGGGCGTGTGGGCGTGCACCGTAAAAATTGAGATTCAGTTGATTCAGTAGAGTTGTATAGTCAATTAACTTGTATTTTTTCATGTATTTTTATGTGTTAGAGAAACTGAGTTGTGACTCATGTTAGAAATCATACTTATGCAAATGTTGGTATTATTGGGACCCACTGAGGTCAGTTCTGCTGTCGAAGTATATGTTTAAATTGTAATTTCGTACCCAGTCATATACATTCATTGCATATCATATCTTAGTCTCTGTTGTTATTTATTGATACGTCATATCATCATTTTAGGCTAGTTTCATGACACTGTGAGCTGAAGAGACTGGAGAGATTGATGACTGAGTGAGGTCGATGGCCTGATTTTTGAGATATTGATATTGCAGCACGTGAGTTGCCTATGCAGCACGTGAGTTGCCTATGCAGCACGTGAGTTGTTCGTGCGGATCCAGATATTGATACTATAGCACGTAAGTTGTTCGTGCAGTACGTGAGTTGGCCGTGCGGATCCAGTTATTGATACTATGGCATGTGAGTTGTCCGTGCAGTACGTGATTTGTCCGTGTCGATCCAGATATTTATACTATAGCACGTGAGTTGTCCGTGCAACACGTGATTTGTCTGTGCGGTTTATAGCGCATGGGTTGAAGGAGCCCCTCCGGAGTCTGTACACACACCCAGTGAGCACAAGTACCTACTGAGTGTGAGTGTCGAGTACCGAGTACCTAAAGATTGGGAGGATTTAGGGACTGTGAGGAATGAGTGACTGGGAGGACTGAGTGAATTGATACTATGAGAGTATGCATATGGTTTTATTACTGAGTTACATCGCATTGACATGCATACTTGGCATACAAGCATAGAGATGCATTTTTCCTCATGTTGTACGATATTGCGTCATTCATGACTTCACATAATCATTGACATGTAGGCATAGAGATGTATTTTTCTCGTGCCATTTGAAAATAAAACATCCTATCTGTTGTTGAAAAGTTTTTGGGAAAATTATAGTTTTACAAAACGCACTCATATTTTGGTGATTTCGGTAAAAGATTCGGGTTTTCACTGATATACTTGAAAAGCAGGCCTATTTTTCTGGAACTGTGAACGAGCTGAGCATTTTATCTCTAAACTATTTCTTTTATTACTTCTATTATGTTGTTATGAACTGTTGTTGGCTATTGGTGTTGGACCCTGACCTTTGTTCCAGCTCGTCACTACCTTCAACCTAAGGTTAGGTTTGTTACTTATTGAGTACATGTGGTCGGTTGTACTCATACTACACTTCTTCACCGTGCCTAAGATATTGGATATTGATGGTACTGTGATCGATGGGAGCTGGATTTGAAGATGTACATGTGTTCACGTCATAACTGCCTCTTGTTCATGGTAGCCTTAGATTTATAAAAATCTGTTTATGTATATTCGAACAGATGATGTATTTATTTCATACCAGTTTTTAAATTCTAATCTTAGAAGCTCATGATTTGTACTACTAGTCCTTGGGGAGTGTATTGAGTCAGTTAAATATTAATTGAATTGGATAGTTGTTAATTGGGTTACCTGACGGGTTGGGTTAGGTGCCATCACGACTAGGTAGATTTTGGGTCGTGACAAGTTGGTATAAGAGCTCTAGGTTCATAGGTTCTACAAGTCATAAGCAAGTGTCTAGTAGAGTCTTGCGGATCAGTATGATGACGTCCATACTTATCTTCGAGAGGCTACAAGGCATTTAGGATAATTTTCCATATTTCTTTCCTTATCGTGCGGAATTGATTCAGCTTGAAACATAATTCTTTGCATTCCTTCCATGCATTCGTGTGCGCATGTGAGCGCTCGGTATCAGATGTGCATCGCCGACTTGTGATTCCATGAACGAGGTTCGAGATTTGTATTCTGTGTTTTGGTGATTGGCCAGTCTGGATGACTTGAGACCAGATTTAGACCGCAGCTTAGGCTTGGTAGCTTCAGTTGTGTGAACTTGTACATTTGAACTCATATGTCCGGTAGTGTCCCAATGAGTGGAATTCTCATCATTTGAACTATATGATGAGCATGACGTGACTTCAAAATGTTTTCAGATTGTTTGATAGTGACGAGAATAGTTTGCTTGAGATGTAAAAAAAAGAGGGTTGTTGGGTGCTTGGTGTCTTCTTGATTTGACGTATAGTCTCGAGTATGAATGTGTTGAAGGATATTTCATGTTGTTTAATTGTGGAGCGAAGTAGATTTTCACGTCTTGTTGATGAGTTCGGACTTAGGGAGATTAAGTGATCGCATAGTGATTGCGGCTGCGAAAAGGTATATCAAGATGCCAATTTTAGGCAAAAGATGTGGATTATCTCATGCAGAGTAATCTACGGAGGTGTACCCCTTATAATTTTGAGCGGAGAGTTTCTTTTCTACCAGCGGGGTGTATGTGTTGAGATTTGAATTTGAATCTGGTTGAGAAAGTTGACCTGACTGTCAAGAGAAATAAATGCGAGCTTAGCGGATAATTTAGGTATTTCATGATTGGTGTTGCAAGAGCTTGAGAAGAATTTTTGTTGAACTGATTGCAGTATTATGGCAGTAATAAAGTATGGATATTAGAGTAATGAAATGTTTTGTTCTATGACTTTGAGCCAAGTGGGGGAGTCTGCTATCACCGATTTGATTGCACAGTTATGTGTTGTATTGGTTTTGGTCTGAGGCATATTTGTGGATTAGTTATGACTTGCAGAGGTTGAGATGGAGGATGAGTCGAGTAAGGAAATTACTGGATATGGGTTATATTGCACTTTATGAGTATATGAAAATCACGGAATGAGTTGAGTTGTTATTCGTAACGGATGTAGTGTGCACGGTGTATGAATTTGCTCGGTTGCGTTAAGGCATGGTTACTTCTTTGGGGTGTTGTTATGCTAATTTAGCATAGGCGGTTCGGCCCGTTTGGGCGGTGCAATTGATATTTGAGAAGAGTGGATGACTCTCGAGAAAGTTCTAATGGATTCAAGATTAATATGTAGCAACTGAGAATTTTTTGCGGATTTGTATATGGCTAGAATCTGAGATTTAGGATGGATGGTGTCGAGACTTGTGGTATTTTTCTTTTATCATTATGGATTTTATATTTCGATATCAGGAAGGTGAATGAAACGGCCTTAGACTCAAATAAGGTAATTTCAGAGGGGGCATTTCGGTTGTGGTACTTATGGGGTGCTTAAGGAGAATACAATGTCTTATGGGCCTTATGGCGGTGTCATTTTATGTTAGGATGTATTTTAGTGAGCTTTGGGTAAGGATCGTAGTGTTCTGACAAGGAGAAGTGTCAATTTAAGGGTAATTCAGAAGAAACTCGGAGAAAATAAGACAATTGGGTAGTAGGCTAGACTAGTATAGTAATGGCATGCTCGGTTCTTTTGGGTAATTATAATGTGGTAAGGTTCTACATATGTTTTGGCGGCAATATTCTTGGGTTTGGTGACCTATGTCGCTTGGTCAAGTTAGAGGAATTCAGTTCTGATAGCTTGGTTATGTGCAAATGGGTTTCGAAGAGTTCTCGGTGGTTTCTACCATGGTTTGAATCAGATATTTTCTATTGGTGTAGGGAACGTGTTGTGTATTGTGATATCCTCCTGGATGGAAGCAAATGGAAGGTTTCTAACTAACCGGGTATGTAATTTGCTGGTGACTCAGAGTTGATAATGGGATTCTCGTGCTTGTCACATGATGGCATAATATATGAGGTGTGTTGTGTGGGATTAAGATTTACATGTACAAGGTAGCAGTTCAATCTTGAAGGGAAGGTTACCAATTTTGGACAAAATGGCTAGTTTCAGATATTTAGAGGAATGTTATAACTACTCGGTAATACCTGAGAAGGGTGCGCATTTCAGAAGGCGCATTGTGTTTTGACTTACGGATGTTCATCGGTATTGCGGTACTCACCTGGTTGATAGATTGTTGATACTCAAATTGTTGCTATGTTGCACGGAAGAATTATGAAAGTATTCCTCGTGGGATGATTGTGCATGAAAGATGTGTTAGTCATTATAGTGCTGGAGTTGGGATCAGTTACAATAATTCATGTGTTAGATAAATTTGGAGACTGGGAGTTCTCAGCAGCATATTGTTTTGGGTTACGGCATGTTTAAGATGAGTATTTTATTTAAACTCAGTGGAGGCACTAGTTGCGTTAATTATTTGCGATAGCTACGCGCATTATGAATGCGCATATGTATGGGCTTTGAGCCCATGTGCGGGCATCAGGGCAAGTATTCATACTCGAAATAATGCCTAGGCTATGATATGCCTAGAGTTGACTGTTAAGCATAAAGNCTATGTTGCACGGAAGAATTATGAAAGTATTCCTCGTGGGATGATTGTGCATGAAAGATGTGTTAGTCATTATAGTGCTGGAGTTGGGATCAGTTACAATAATTCATGTGTTAGATAAATTTGGAGACTGGGAGTTCTCAGCAGCATATTGTTTTGGGTTACGGCATGTTTAAGATGAGTATTTTATTTAAACTCAGTGGAGGCACTAGTTGCG
>AWOL01S0045913.1:0-12339 GCA_000715115.1 Nicotiana otophora
AAATTTCTAAGAATGCCATCCAATGGCCGTCTGAACGTGTAATCATCAAAAAGGCCACTACGGTAAATCAGGTAGATGCTTTAAATACACTAACGCAACATATTGTTTCTTTGGCACAAAAGTTTGAATCTTTTCAGATGAATACTTAACAATCAAGTCAGTCCGAGACTTGTGACATATGTGGAGGGAACCATCTGAATCATGAATTCCCAACAATCAATCAAAATGATGAACAAGTCCATGCCATCGGTTACAAGCAGTACCCTTTTGGAAGTCCAATGGCACAGAAAAATATAGAATTTCAATGGAGCAATCCAAATGGTGCTGAGAACTCTCAAATCTTCCAAAAACAACAAGTATAGGTTCCACCCGGATAACAACATCAAAATTGTGGACAATCGAATTTTAGACCTTATCACCAAGCATCTCCGTACCGGCAAAAACCTCAACAAGCTCATCCAAGTCTTGATGATCTTTTGTATAAGTACATTAACATTACTGATAAAAAGATGGAAAGCCAGAATTCAGGCTTAAAAAAATGAAAGTTCAAATAAGCCACCTGGCAACTCTTGTGTCAGAAAAATTTAAGGTCCCTTACCAAACAATACAGAGAAAAAGCTAAAGAAACACCTTAAGTCCATCTCCTTATGTTCGGGTAAGGAGCTTGATGAACCCCACACAAACATACAAAAAACGGTTCAGTCAGAACAACAGGTAGGCAGGGGTAAGAATATTGAAACACCCTCCAGACCATTAAAAGGGAAAGAAGTCAAGAAAAAAGAAGAAAATAATATTGAAAATATGACTCCTCTACATGTGGTAATTCCTTTTTCCATAAAAATTGAAAAGCGAAAATCTTGATAGCCAATTCGGAAAGCTTTTGGATATTTTAAAATATATTTATATTAATATTCCTTTCACCGATGCTTTATTGTAAATTCCTTCATATGCCAAATTTCTAAAAGAAATATTGTCAATCAAAAAAAATTGGAAGAAGTTTCTGTGGTAATGCTTACTGAAAAATACAGTGCTATACTTCAAAATAAACTACCACAAAAATACGGTGATCCTGGTAGTTTTACAATTCCATGCACTTTGGGAGGAGTTTATTTTGAAAAAGCACTTTGTGATTCTAGAGCTTGAATAAATTTGATGTCATTTTCTATATTTAAAAAAATTAGATCATGGTGAGATGAAAGACACAAGTATTTCCCTTCAGTTTGCACATAAAAGTACTAAGAAGCCTAAGAGAATAATTAAAAATGTACTTGTAATAGTAGATAAATTTGTTTTCCCTGTAGATTTCATAGTGCTTCCGATGACCCGATAGGTTATACAAAGATTTAGCCTCTACTTCTGTGTTCCGAGGCCTTGATTAGCTCTGTTTAGTATTTCTTGAATTGCATGCGCAGTCCGTGTCTTATTCCGGAAAGTTTTTATGTGAACATTTTAAGAAAATGTGAATTTTTGCCTTTAAAATAATTTGAGTTGACTACGGTCAATATTTTATGTAAATGTACCCGGATCGATGTTTTAACGATCCCGATTAAGTTCGTATCGTAATCTGAGACTTGGTAGTAGCCCAGAATTAAATTCGGAAGTCCCTAACTTGTTTTGACTTATTTTACCGAAAACTAGTATTTTTGAAAGTTGAAAATTACTAAGTTTGACCGTAAGTTGACTTCTTAGCTTACGGGCTCGGATTTTAATGTTAAAACTTGGAATAGTTCCGTATTTCTATTTGAAACTTGTCTGCAAAATTTGGTTCAATTCAGAATTGATTTGACATGATTTGCATGCTTAAATGTGATTCTAGTGTTTTTTAATTTTACTTTGAAAGTTCATTCGTTTCGAGGATTGATCTGTAGATTTGATGCTATTTTAGTGATTTGATTGGGCGAGCAAGTTCGTATGGTATTATTACACTTGTGTGCATGTTTTGTTTGGTGCCCGAGGGGCTCAGGTGCATTTCATATAGGCTATGTCACGCCCCACCCTCGGGGAGCGCGATCGGCGCTCAACCGAGTGAACCCGGTCGAGCAAGCATGTTAAATACTCTCTACCCCACTCGCTTATGATACGAGAAGGCATGTTTTTATTAGCTAAACAGTAGAAGGACCATATATATATAGACGTTACTAAACCATTTTATTTTTGCCACTTCCCTGTTAAGTTCCAAAATACATACATTTTGTGGTTTAGTGGAACAAAAATCCAAAATACAACATAATCCGTTTGACCTTTCTAGCACCCATATACAACCCACATAGTGTTTACGGAGCCTCTAAAGATATAAAAGAGTGTAAAAAAGGTGTCGGCAACAAGGCCCCGGCTATACCCCAAAAGTACAACAATATAAACAAAAGATATATTACATGACCCCGGAATGAAATGGGGCTCACCGAGTCCGCTGAGAAGAGGATGCAACACCTATCTGTGATCAACAATGTCTACTATGTAACCACCTGCATCTATTTAAAGATGAAGCACCCCCGGCAAAAGGAACGTTAGTACCGTCGAATAGCACTAGTATGTATAGCTAAACATCATCTCAATAGAATGAATAATAATACAAGAGGAACAGTCAAGAATTCAATAGGAGCTTCAAATAATATTAGAACATCAAGTTAAGGATCACATAGCTTTTTAAGTCAATTCCCGCATTATTAGGTTGGATGGTTTTTGGTGCCAATATACCACAGTCCACAATACCAACGCATTCTTACACGGAGTCCGATCTCGGCCCGATCGGCTAAGCCATCTCATTTGAGACATCAACCATATTCACTATTGCATTCACAATACCATCGTATTATTACACGGAGTCCAATCTCGGCCCGATCGGCTAAGCCATCTCATTTGAGATATCAACCATTTCAATCGATCATCTTACTCCATATTTCATTCCCATCTTTTTAACACATTGACACAAGCGATTTTAATTATAAAGCCGTTCTTGGCACTTGGCCTATTTAATAATTCAAGTTCTTTTCCCACAATCCAATATTTTTATTATCATCAATAACAACACGGTTTTCATTCGAGACTCTTGATTTCACATGTGAGCAATTTAGAATTCAAGGCACATAGAGGCTTTTCACAAAATTTGGCATAACAATCTTTATTTCGATTTTGACATGAAGTCTTACCATTTCTAACACATATTCCACATTTTGAACAAATTCTCAATTGACAAGATGACATGATGAAGCATTTAGAATAAGTATTGAACATACATCCTCCAACACAACCACATTAGGAATAGCCAATTCAATAATAATCAAGGACTTACTCCAATTACATGAACACCATAGGATTCGATTCTAAGAAGAAGGGGGTTTAGCCAACATACCTCAATTGATCCAATTAAAACTCTAAGATGTTCTGGAATATTAGCAACTTCAGTCTATTTTAGCAATATAGCAAAATTGAACCCAAAATTAGGAAAACGCTCATAATTCTAGCTCACTTAAGCATTCTATCAAACACTATGTGTGCATTAAAGTTCCATGGCCCTTTCATGAAAGACTTCACAAACCCACACCACATTCTTTTCTATCTTTAACTCACAACCTCCCCACATACCTTAGGAACACATGCATGCAAAGTAAGCACCCCCATCCCCGAAAATTACCTTACTAATGGCCTATTCTAGTTATATTTTGAAATTAAGAGTTTGGGGTGATAGAATTTACCTCTTAGGAAGAAGACCTATGTGCCTCTATTGATAATCTTCAAGGTTTTAAGCAAGAATTGAAGAGAAATTTTTTGATGAAGATCACTTCCTCCCTCTAGGACCCTCTCTCCCACTGTAAACATATCAGAAAATTGGTTCAAAATTGCCCAAGGTAAGTGTTTAACGGAATAGGGTCGAGTTTAAAAACCCCCAAAATGAAGCTCCGGAACTGGTTCTGCGATCGCATACGCGATCGTATAATTGATATGCGGTCTGCATATAGGCCGCATAATTTGGCCTCCAAAACTGGGCATGTCTGACCCGGTCTGCGGTCACTAATGCATCGCAGAACCGTTTTACGGTCGCATAGTGCACCGCAGAACCTCCCTCCGAAAAATCCCAAAGCGGGATATGTGACAAGAGTACGGACCGCGAAGTGGTTATACGGTCGCATAATGGCCACGAAATTGCATCAAAATGACCCAGAAATCTGACCCACTCTGCGACCATTATGCGCTCTACAGAGTGGTTCTACAGTCGCAGAATAGGCCACAAAAATGCCTACTTCTACCCAACATTTACTTTGGCATCACAGAATCCGAGTTTTTAGGAAAAATGTTGCCGGGCCTTACAGGCTACGGATTGATTTTTGGACTTTGGAGATAGCTGATGCCTTCTCTGTTACTAGTGTGGTTTGCAAAACTCGCATTTGCAAGGTCTAGGTCGCAATTGTGAGCCTCGCTATTGCGAACATGTGTTCGCATTTGTGAGCATGGACTGGACTAGGTAGCCTCGCATTTGCGAGGAAAATATTCGCATTTGCGAATGAATAGTGGTGGCTTTTGCGATGACAAAGTCACATTTTTTATTTAGTGTGTTCCAGGATAACCTTCGCATTTGCATTGGTCCGCATTTGCAAAGGCTGGTGTTCGCATTTGCAAACCAAATGTCGCATTTGCGACTCCTATAGCTCTGAGATAGGGTTCACATTTGCGATGTTCGCAATTGCGAACAATACATCGCAATTGTCACATCTGCAACTGGGTAAAAGAGGGGGAAAACAAGACTTAGCTCATTTCTCACAATCTCTCAACCATAAACACTCTAGAGGCAATTTTCTAAGAGACGTTTCTTTCTAAAATCATTGGTAAGTGACTTTAATCAATTTCTTTTCAATTACCCATTACATTTCATGAGATTTCAATATCAAATTTAGAATTTTCATGGTGAAAATTAGGGATTTGGGTAGAATTGGGCATTTTTTTAAAATTGAGATTCAGTCCTCTAATTGAGGTCGGATTTCAAAAAAAATTACATTACCGAGCTCGGGGGTGAATGGGTAATCGGGTTTTGTTCCGAATCTTGATTTTGACCAAGCGGGCCTGGAGTTGACTTTTGTTGATTAAAAATGACCTAATTGAACCTCTTTCAGTTGTGGGTAGTTTCTAAAGCTTATTTTGAATCAATTGGTCAATAATTTGCTAGATTTGGTTGGTTTGGAGGCTTGTTCAAAAGGCAAGGCTGTGGTTGATTGTTTGCTTGAGTTGCAGAGCGAGGTACGCATTGGGTCTAACCTTGATTTGAGGGATTAGGAACCCTTGAACTACATGTTATATGAATTTCATGTGAAACGGTATATATGCGAGGTGACAAGTGTATATGCGATGTTGTGTTGCTTGCTTGTGTGTTTTCGTTACTTCATATCATATCGTGTTGCATGCCTTAATTGCTACATGCTTATTTGACTTCCATGCCATAATTGTCACTTGTCATTTAGTGATCCTAGTACTAAATTGTCCATCCCTCCTATAATTTCATACTTATTTGCTACTTGTCTCTAATTGCTTTTCTTGCATATCTAAAGTGTCCTATGTCTTTCTTGTCTTATAGTTTGTAACATCTGTTGCCTACAACTATGTAGTTTCAATCGTATGAGTTGTTAACTAGACATATATCGTGTTGTTGGTAAAGTTGAGGCATCCTAATTGTTCGAGATCCTTTTATTATCATATTGCTTCGTACATTAACTCTCCTGATGTAGAACTTATTGTAAATTTTGGTTGTTGAATTGCTATTATTGATTGAAAATGTTTGGGGATCGGGTTGTACGCCGCAACAGAAATTAAAAGGTAATGAATTGAAATGGCGGAATAAGTACAGATTATGATATTGACAGATGATGATATGGCGGGATCGGGTTGCGCGCCACAACGTATTGTATAAAGTTATATTTGTTTGTGACTGTTGGATTCGCCTCGTTATTTGAGATGAGTTAATATGACTTGGCATTCTGGGTCTCTGGTAGTTAGATTTTGAGTTCGTTATTATGAATTAACTATTTTATTTCCATTCCTTTCTTTTTTGTTATTATTATTATTGTGTACAAATTATTGTAAATGACCCACCTTAGCCTCGTCACTACTCCGTTGAGGTTAGGCTCGGCACTTACAGAGTAGATGGAGTTGGTTGTATTCATACTACTGTTTGCACTTCTTGTACAAATACTGGAGTTGGTCCTAGCTACGCTAAGTGAGGTTGGCTTGGATCTAGCTATCAGCGGAGACTTGGGATATAGTTGCACGGCGTCCATAGCCCTGAAGTCCCATTCTACTTCATTTTAGCTATTTATTTTGATTCATACAATTATGTTTATTTCAGACCATTATCTTTAGTACTCTAGACGCTCATGTATTCATGACACCAGTTACAGGATTTGCATTTGGAATTCGTCACTTATTAGCTTATTACCTTATTGCAGACAATTAGTTTTCTCATTGTCATTTAAGTTGGAAGCTGTTAAAAATGGTTAATAGATATAGCTAACGTTGTCTTTCCTAGCAAGTGAATTGTTAGGCGCCATCACGGTCCCGAGGGTGGGAGTTCCAGGTTGTGATAATGCTTGAAATGAAAGAATATCATGATGAACCAATAATTTTGGGTAGACCATTTCTTGTTACAGGTAGAGCAATCATAGATGTCCATTAAGGACAACTAATCTTGAGAGTTGATGAAGAAAGAGTCATTTTTTATATGCAAAAGATACTAAGGTTTTTAGGAGATGAGACATCATCTTCCAGCTTTTCAATTGACGTGATTAGTTATCTTGCAGATGAATTCAAAGATGATCAATTAATTTCAGACTCAATGGAAAGATGCTTGGCCAAATCAGGCACCACACAAGATGATGATCCCATAATCAGAAATGAAGTAGAAATATTGGAAATAGATTCCAAGGACATGGAGATACAACCAGAAGAAGTTCAACCGAAAATTGAACTCAAAGTTTTCCCTTCCCATTTAAAATATGTTTATCTTGAGCAAGAATTATTTTAAGTGATTATTTCATCTTCTTTGACTACAGAGCACGAAGAAAAGTTAATTGAAGTATTGAAATCTTATAGAGGATAATTAGGTTAGACTGTAGCAGATATCAAAGGAATTAGTCCAGCTACTTGTACTCACAGAATCCTAATGCAGGATAGCTACTAGCCAATAGTCCAGCCCCAACGAAGGTTGAATCCAACAATGCAAGAAGTGGTAAAAAAAAATGAGATTGTGAAGCTGTTAGCGGCAGGTATCATTTATCCTATTTTAGACAGCCCTTGGGTAAGTCCCGCCCAAAGAAAAGAGGTGTGAAAGTTATAAAAAAAATGAAAATAATGAGCTCACACCTACTAGGACAATCACAGGATGAAAAGTCTGCATTGATTACAGACGTCTCAATGATGCTACTAGAAAAGATCATTTTTCTTTACCATTTATTGATCAAATGTTGAAAATAAATGCAGGCTATGATTTTTACTATTTTTTTTATGTCTCTTAAGGATATAACCAAATACCAATTGCACCCGAAGATTAGGATAAGACAACCTTCACATGTCCTCATGGAACATAAGCTGATAGAAGAATGCCCTTTGATCTGTGTAACGCCCCGGCTACATTTCAGTGTTGCATGTCATCAATTTTTTCTGACATGACTGAAAAGTTTCTAGAGATATTTATGGATGATTTCACATTTTTTGGCAAAACATTTGAGGATTGTCTTTAACATTTAAACTTTAGTTCTTAAGAGATGTGAAGAAATAAATTTAATTCTTAATTGGGAAGAATGCTATTTTATGGATACTAAGAGAATTGTTTTAGGACATAAAATCACTGCTAAAGGGATAGAAGTTGATAAGGCGAAAATTGATCTAATAGCAGGATTACCCCTCCTACAACTGTTAAAGGCATTAGAAGCTTTTTTGGTCATGCAGGTTTTTACAGACGATTCATAAAAGACTTTTCAAAGATTTCAAAACCACTTACTAACCTTTTGATGAAAGATTTTAAGTTTGATTTTTCAAGTGATTGCATAAAAGCTTTTGGCACTCTTAAGAAACTATTATCAACTGCACATGTAGTTGTGTCCCTTGATTGGAACCATTCTTTTGAGGTCATATGTGATACGAGTGATACATCGGTTAGAGTTGTTTTAGGCCAGAGAAAGGATAAGATTTTTCGTCCCATTTTCTATTCCAGTAGGACATTGAATTATGCCACTACAAAAAAAGAGTTATTGGCAGTAGTATTTGCATTTGATAAATTTCATTCATATTTGATAGGAGCGGACGTCAATATTTTTACTGATCATGTAGCTTTAAAATACCTTTTAGCAAAGAAGGATGCTATATCTAGATTGTTAAGATGGATTTTACTTCTTCAGGAATTTGACATTGAGATAAAAGATAAAAAAAAAGGAACAGAAAACTAGGTAACTCATCATTTATCTATATTAGAAACTCCTCCCCTTTGATCTTGTGATATAAAGGAAGAGTTTCCTGATGAACTCATTTTTTTAGTCAACTCAGTTAGGAATCAACCACCCTGGTTTTCAGATATTGCAAATTACTTGGTTGGAAAATGGACACCCTAAAATGTCTCTTACTAGCAAAGGAAAAAGCTTATATCTAATGCTAAATATTATATGTGGAATGAGCCTTACTTGTTTAAATTCTGTGCATATAACATTATCAGAAGATGCGTACGTGAAGAAGAAATGAACAACATTCTACATCATTGCCATAACAGAGTAGTAGGAGGTCAATACGCAGTAAATAGATGCTATAACGTATGTTAAAACTTGTGACAGATGCCAAAGAACAGGTAACATCACGAGGAGAGATGAGATGCCTTTGCAGTTAATACAGGTTTGTGAAATATTCTACATTTGGGGAATAGACTTCATGGTTCCTTTTCCTTTGTCATATTCTTATGAATACATTCTTGTGGCGGTAGATTACGTATCAAGATGGGTTGAATCCATTCCCTCAAGGAAAAATGATGCTCGAACGGTGCGTGAATTTGTAAGAAAAAATATTTTTACCAGATTCGGCATACCCCGAGTCATTATTAGTGATCAAGGAACCCACTTCATAAACAAGAAAGTTTTCTCGTAACTGGAAAAATATGATGTAACTCATAAAACAGGTACACCATATCACGCTCAAACACGAGGACAAGTTGAAGTTTCTAACCGAGAATTCTAAACAATACTTGAAAAGACTGTTGGAAGTTCTCGTAAAGACTGGGCTTTAAAATTAGAGAATGTATTATGGGCAAATCGAACGACGTTCAAAACAAAAATTGGTACATCCCCATATAGATTTTTCTTTGGAAAAGCTTGTCATTTATTAATTGAGCTTGAAAATAAGGACTTTTCGGCACTAAAAGGATTAAATTTGTAAGGCCCCGTAAAATTTTGCAAAGGAATTTGAGGTTTTGTGGTGTCAAGGTAGACTATGTGTTTGAGGACTGTAGAAATTCTTCGCGGTATGGACTTTCTGGATTGAAGAATGTATTGAGGTGTGGATGAAAAGTTTTGGCAAAACTAGGTAGTTCTACAGTCTGTTTCGCGATCGCGGAACCATTTTGTGGGCCACATAATTATCGGGGAGTTGAACGGAAAGTTATTGAGTTTTGAAGGTTGTTTTGCACCCATTCTGCGGTCGCATATCGATTTTGTGACCGCATAAGTGGTTTGCGAACCGCAGAACGGTCGCAGACCTGTCCAAACTAGCCTAGATTTGGAGGATCATTTTGCGGTCCGGTTTGCGGACCGCAGACGTGATTTGCGGTTCATTCTGCGACTGCAGAGTTGAGATCGAAGTGTCCATTTTTCTTTTTTTATAACCCGACCCTATTTTGATAAATAGCCTTTGGGGATTGTTTTGAAGGCAAAAATCTGATATGTTTAGAGAGAAGTGAGAGTGTTCTAGAGAGAGGAAGAAGCTCAAGTGCTTTGTTAATCAAGATCTTGTCCAAGCTTTAAAATCCAACAAGAAAATCTCACAAGATCTTCACTCAAGAGGTAAGGTTCTAACCCTAGTCTTCAATTTCGAGTTTAGGGTAAAGGATGGGTAATTGGGAGTACAATTCTTGGGTGTGAGAGTATTATGTATACATGCATGTACCAATAAGGTTTGTGAGAAAATTGTTGAGCTCAAATGGATAAAGATTGGGTTGTGGAGTGAAGGAAATCTTGTAGAAGAACCTTGTAGTCAAATTTGCACACCTAGTGTTTGATGAAATGCTCAAATGAGCTGAAACCATGAATATCTTCCTAATTTCTGTTCAATTTTGTTATGTCTCAAAATAGATTGAGATTTCTAGGATTTTCAGAACATTATAGTAATTTAAGGAAAGCTCAAAGCGAGGTATGTTGGCTAAAATTCTCTCCTAGAATTAAATCCCATGATGTTCTTGTAAGTCCCGAGTTATCCATTATAAATTAACTATTCCGAATAAGCTTTGTGTTGAAAGGTATATGTTCAAAATGTATTCCGTATGCTCTTATCATATGATGTTATCCTTCGAGAATGTGTTCAAAGCATGAGTTGGGTATAAAAATGTTATGATTCCAAGTAGTGTTTCAAGTGAAGGCTATTATGCCAAATTGTGTAAGAAGTCTCAATATGCTTAAGACTCTTAATTGCTCATAGGTCTACTAAAAGTTGTGATTAGATATTCTTTATTATCGATAATCTATAAAGATTCTTGAAAGTGAAAGTAGTGAGTTGGGGATATAAAGTGTAGACACCGTTCCAAGAATGAAAGTTATACTTGTGGCCAATAGCACCAATGAAATGAAATGATGTGTGAAATATTATGAAATGAGCCTTGATTCAACTATTCCAAATTGACTCCGAAAATAGAATTATCCAAAAGCTTATATATTCAAGTCATGTCCAAATGTGATTGTTATTACTAATGCTATGCTTGGTAGGTATTTCTAATATGTTCTGAGTTCTTACATATTCATGAGTTGAAATTGTATATTGCCCTTTTGGGGAAAGGTATTTCAAGAGTATTCTATATGATGATGTTTATGATGATAATCCTTGAAGGTAAAGAAATAAAAGTGCGGAATATGATATACGGCGATAGTGCCATGAATGAAGAATAATATGTATAGCCAAGGGAGCCAATAAAATAATGATGTTGTAAGTAGTTGAAAGTAATTGTGAAGTTGTATATGGTGTGAAAGGTTATAAGATAAACGTATGTGTACTTATGTTTTCAGTGTGTTATAAACTCCTACGCCCTCATGAGGAGAGGATATGGTATTCCTAAATATTTTAAATGTTCTTAATGTCCTATGATCACCCATGGCAAGTACAAGCAAGTGATGGTATGAACATGAAATGTGGTCGTTTGCCAAAATGAGAATTATGAGGTGTTGTATGTCCCTATAGTTTCAATCATAGTATGTATGCTACTAAAATAATTAATGTAAATGACTTCGATGTTAAGTCTCAAAGAATCATGAACTTAGCTAATGACCTTAAGATGACAAGAGAGTATATAATGAAGTGGAAGGGGGATGGCATATGCTAACTGACAATAAATCTTATGGAAAACGTATTGGGCCATGTGCCATTGAAATTGACTTATTGATTTACCATACATGTGCTAACGTAATGAGTTGTGTTCCTTCATGATGAGCATGAACATGAACATGAAGTGTTCCAATGATCTGGGAACTTACGACCTTAAAAGTAGCGCTAGTCATGTCGCTTTGGGTTTATATATCGTCGTGTGCATAATGATGTATTATGATCCTATGGACGGTCTATGAAATGCATAAGTATACAATATGATATGTGAACACTATGGACGGTCTATGAGACACATAGGTGTATAATATGATACGTAATCCTATGGACGGTCTATGAAACGCATAGGTGTATTGTGTAAGGAACACTATGGACGGTCTATGAAACGCATAGGTATATTGTAATGTAATATGTGACCCTATGGGCGGGCTATGAAATGCATAGGTGTATAATGGTATAGGTGAATCCTATGGACGGGCTATGAAACGCATAGGTATATAATGTAGTGTGTGATCCTATGGACGGACTATGAAATGCATAGGTGTATGATATGTGAATACTGTGAACGTCTATGAAACACAAAGGTGTGTTGAGTAAGTAAACACTATGAACGGTCTATAAAATGCAGAGGTGTATTTGTATTGTGTAAGTAAACACTGTGAATAGTCTATGAAACGCACAGGTAAAATGTATAGGTGTAAGATAAGAGGGGGATATGGACGGTCTAGTGAGACGCATTGTTAACGCAGACATTAGGTGCCACTTTCATTGGCCTTGTTTGTACATATT
>AWOL01S0045916.1:6341-27604 GCA_000715115.1 Nicotiana otophora
ATGATATGATGGGATGCCCTCAGAGGCTTGATGATGTTATGTACGCATATACCTATACATGGTATAACATTTATACGCACATGCATGACATTATAAATTTTCATGAGCTATTCAGAATTACAGGTTGAGTTCTTTACTCCATGTTTCTTTCATGTCTTTTATATACTACTGTCATGCCTTACATACTCGGTACATTATTTGTATTAACGTCCCTTTTGCCTGGGGACGCTGCTTTTCATGCCCGCAGGTCCCGATAGATAGGTTGAGAGTTCTCCAAGTAGGATATTAGCTCAATGGAAGATGTTGGTGCGCTTTATTTGCTCCGGAGTTACTTATTTGGTCAGTATGATTCTGACATGTATTGATTGGTATGGCGGGGCTCTATCCCGACCTTTATGATATTTATGTACTCTTAGAGGCTTGTAGACAGATGTCATGTATACGGATACAGGGTCACCCTATATTGAGTATTTCCTCTTGTTTTATTCTACTTATCTCATGACAGCCTCTCCGGCTCATTTACCTATGATAATATGATACGAAAGATATGTTACGTTAGCACTCGGTTGAGTAAGGTACCGGGTGCCCATTGCTGCCCATCAGTTTGGGTCGTGACAAAGTTCTAGATCATTTTCATGGGTACTTGAACTTGTAACAAAACACCTCACTTCTCACACAACCGGATTGTTAAAGAGAATAGAGTCAAGGGGCCACAACAACCGCATTCAAGATTGCAAATCACTAATGGTTCAACTAAACCACCCATTGATTGCCTAAGTCAACACAAGAGTCACAAGGTCACTAACTAGAGCCATTTCTTTCCAAAAACATATTTTTAACCATAAGCGTGTAGTTCAGTGTGTTGGTACCAAGTGAAGCATGCTCGACCCTTATGTATTCATTTATACTACTGTTTCTACCTAAACATCAAGAACGGACTCAATCCTTTAAGAAGTTTATCACGCCATCCATCGTTGGGAAGAGCCACCCGGTTCACACAAAACCCACCTTTGGAAAGAACCGTAGCATAAAGAAAACCAAAGGCTTATTGTTCACTTAAACGTAAAAAAAGCTAATAAATCAAAAAGGAGCTAACAAATAAAAAAGAAGCTATTAAAGTAACTAAGAAGCTATACTATTAAGAAAACAAAATGAAGAAATTATGAAATAAACTACTGAAAGTAAGGCAAATGAATATATAGACCGAGAGAAATAGAATATATACAAGAGGGATGAATATATACATTATGAGGGAGAAAATAAAGATAAAAGAAAAAGAGTATTAAAGTTATTACATGACAATGTCATCAAATGTCATCAAATCAAACCAAAATAAACCACCCCCCTGAATAAGAACAAGCATTGTCCTTAATGCTTAGCAAAATCAAAATAAGGGAGTGTAGAGAGTAGAGAAAACTCCCTATGTGGTGTCAGGGTGACTGTCAGCATCACCACCCTCAGGCTATTCCAACTGTATCTCATCATTATCTGGTTGGGGAACAACAGGGTTGGCGAGCATCTGAAGTATCTCATTAGCAGTGTGGGCAGCAAGATCTGGCTCATCAGACTGGCCAGCTGGTGCCTCTGCTGATGGTGCTGCTGGGTCTGCTAGTATTGATGGATCTGTCTCCATCAGTAGGTCAAATGGCAAATGACTCACGGTTGCGATCTTCGTCACCTCCTTCCTCAATCTCTCCACTGATTTCTTTGAAGCTTGGGATTTCCTCATCTTCTTTTCCTGCTTGCCTAACTCCTCAATAGCTCCCCTATGAGTCACCAGTGTATCAATACCTGCAACAACACTGGATATGTCAGACAACTTAGAAGTGGTTGTCTGCATCCAGTTGTTGAGACTCACCAATGTCTGGGAGACACGCAGCGTAGTGAGTCGATGAGTGGATGAAGCTAGCACTGGTACTAAGGCTGATAGTCTAGAAGATGAAAGTGGTGGCATGTCAACTATTCCGGTGGAAGGACCGACTGCTGTAGGATTTATAAGAGCTGTAGATGGCGCAACAGTAGACTTTGTACCTACCACCAATGGCTCATCAGGCTGACCAACGGTGGTAGCGGCCTTACCCTTGAACTTTGGGTTGTCCGCACCCTGCAGGTGGTACCATGAGAAGGGCTTCTTGGCCCTCACTTTCATATCAAATGTCCTTGGCTCCACCTTTGCATCATTGAAATATTGTGTGAGAGTGTTGGGATATGGGTAGGAGCTTTCACCTTTTCGGACAACTATTATCATATTGGCCGACATGATGGCACCCACATTGATTGGGTACCCGGCGATAATCGAAGCCACCAAAGCTGCTCGAGGAAGAGGAAGATTGTTCTCATTTNTTGTGCGAGTATTGGGATATGGGTAGGAGCTTTCCCCTTTTCGGACAGCTATTGTCATGTTGGCCGACATGATGGCACCCACATTGATTGGGTACTCGGCCATAATCAAAGCCACCAAAACTGCTCGGGGAAGAGGAATATTGTTCTCATTTTTGCTCGGCTCGATACGGATGCACACAAAGGTTTGCCACCCTTTTGCTTCAATTTTTAGGGTGTCCCGGAGGATAGGAATCCCTGTTGTGATCCACAGTGGTGGTGGTCCTCGAGCGGCCAAAATCTTAGCTAGCCAAGGGCGAGCTACATCACCCATAGCAAACTTCTCTAGGTACTTGACTGTCTCTACCTCCTCAAAGCCCAGGTAAGTGTTCAAAGTGCTAGGGTCGAATTTGCCTTTCCAATTTCTCACCTTTGTTATCTTGGTACCCATCTTTATATGAGCCACATTGGCATAGAACTCGCGAACCAAGTGCTCATTTGCATCGATGACACTTTGGGTGAACCCCATCTACCCCTTTAGCTCCCGGAACTATCGAAGGACATTTGGATTGTATTTTTCCAAATCCTTCATTAAGAACTGTCGCTCAAGTGTGAGCGATCTCTAGGGCCACCACTCTCTGAACCTTGTGAAGGCTGTCAAACTCACAAACCGATCCTCCCATGCTTCTTTCTTCTTCGACCTCTCTAGGCCGCCCATTCGAGTATCACCTTCTCTACCATCATCATCATCATCATCTATTGCCACTGGTGCTGGAGAAGTAGGTGTAAAGGAGTGCTATGAATCCTGGCTACCGGCATCGGAACCCTCAGAAGAACTTGCTATAGTGGAGGGTTCGTTGCGGAATTGATATCTCCCAGTGGGTTGTGGTGGTTGGGACTGGGACTCAGGCTGTACCTCCATTGACTGACCCTCGGAGGCTTCCCTAGACGGGGCATAGGAACTACATTTAGAGGGCTATGTGGCCCTAACTCTCCCAGTGGTCGGCTTTTTGGTGATTACTTTAGATTGCACTCCCAGTGGGTTAGTGCTCTTTCCTCTGCCTCGGGAGGGCTCACCTCTCCCTTTGGATGTATTCCCTCTACCTCGTGAACGAACCATTGTCTGCAATACAAGGCACATAAGTCAGTTCGAGTTAAAAATAGGTTAAACATTTGCAGTACAGTTGCAGGACAACAGTTTACAGAATAGACAGTGCGGACCACATAATTTTGAGTGCGGACCACACAATTTTAAAGTGCGGTCGCACACCCTGAAGTGCGGACCATACAAATTTTAGTGCAGCTGCATGCTGAAGTGCAGACCGCATAATTTTGAGTGCGGTTGCACAATTCCAAGTTGAGACACTGGTACTCTGAAGTTCCAATGTGCGGTTGCACACGTTTTTCTGCGGCCGCACAAGTTTTTCTGCGCACCGCACAATTTTGAGTGCGGTCTGCATTTTTCAAGCACATGTTTGCCCTAACCGACATATCTGCGGACCGTACAATTTTGTGTGCGGCCGCACAATTTGAATACATACGGTAGTGACTTTAGGTTTCTTGCAATTGTTTCACAAATTAGACATGGTATTTGCAAATAAACATGATCAGTGGTCTACCCAGTGCCCAATGAACATACATGAAATTACCCACATGGTTTTAAGAACATGTGAAGAACATTTGACATTTTTAGGCCTAAAAATAACTAAACTAATCAAGAACAAAAATTAAGAAAAATGGAAAAAGTCTAACATGGATTGAACATACCAGTGATGAAGGAATGCAAGTGAGAATCTAGACTTGATGAATTGATTATGAAGTGTGAACTATTTTGCGATGCACAATGTTTGCTTAGGGCTCAAGAGTTCACAGAGTGTAAATTGTTAATAGTGTCCAAAAGCCTTATTTATAGTTTGACCAAGTCGGTCACAATGTGAGCTGAGTGAGGCCGCACAATTTTTAGTGCGGTCCGCACTCTTTACCTGTACTTGAGCTGAGATTATGTGGTCCGCACAAAAGTGAGTGCGGTCGCAGAAATTTATGTGGTCCGCATATTTTTGTGTGCGGCCACAGATTGGCCTATTTTCTGCAACTCAAAACTTCAGAGAGTTCACATTTTTGGGTCTCTAGTTGTGCGGTTGCAATCATAATTGTGCGATCCGCACAATAAAAGTGCGGTCCGCACCTTTTCAACACTTGGCCAATTGTTCAATCACAGTACCTGCAATGCACACTCATTCCTGCAAATCGCTTCAAAATCAGTTAGCTCAATACAAAACCTATCTAAAAAGGAAGAAAATAAAAAATGAAAAGAAACATAGGTTGCCTCCCAAGAAGCGCCTGATTTAACGTCGCGGAACGACGTAGGTTACCATCAATCACTTGAAATGAATTAACGCCACAACGTGGCCATCATCAACTTTGCCAAGATAATGTTGCACCCGGTGACCATTGACTCTAAACACTTCATCATTCTTGTTCTTCCAGTCTAGTGCACCAAAGGGTGTTACATGCACAACTTCAAATGGACCACTCCACTTGGACTTCAACTTTCCCAGAAATATCCGCAACCGAGAATTGAACAATAGCACAAGATCACCTTTTTTGAACTCCTTGTTCCGGATGTACTTGTCATGGAGGTACTTCATCTTGTCCTTGTATAAGGACGAACTTGAATATGCACGGTACCGGAATTCATCAAGATCATTCAATTGTGCCACCCTTAAGTTGGCAACGATATCCCATTCAAGATTAAGCTTCTTCAATGCCCACATAGCCTTGTGTCAAGTTCCACCGGTAGGTGACAAGCGTTCCCAAACATTAACCGATATGGAGACATACCAATTGGTGTTTTGTAAGCCGTCCTATAAGCCCAAAGAGCATCATCAAGTTTCTTTGACCAATCCATCCGGTTGGCATTCACAGTCTTTGACAAAATACTCTTGATCTCCGGGTTAGAGACTTCGACTTGCCCACTTGCTTGAGGATGATAGGGAGTTGACATTTTATGAGTGACACCATCCTTTGTGAGTAAGGTATCAAAAGCTTAGTTACAAAAGTGCGATCCCCCCTTGGAGTACCAAATCTCGTGAAGATTTTCTTTTTCAAAAGGCCATCACACTTCGAGCTTCATTGTTGGGTAAAGCCACGGCTTCAACCCATTTTGACACATAATCCACAACTACCAATATGTAAGTGTTCCCACAAGAACTTACGAACGGACCCATGAAATCAAATCCCCACACATAAAAAATGTCAATCTCCAAGATGGTGGTGAGGGGTATCTCATTTTTCTTATAAATCCTACCGACCCTTTGACATTCATCACAATGCTTGACGAGATCGCTAGCATCCTTGTAAAGAGTAGGCCAATAGAATCCACAACTCAACACTTTTGTTGCCGTTCTAGCTCCACCATGGTGACCACCATATGGTCAAGAGTGGTAAGCCTCAAGAATTTCCATTTGTTCCTCTTCCGGCATACATCGTCGAATCACACCATCATTACAAATCCGGAAGAGATACGGCTCATCCCAGTAATAGTCAAGGCAATCCATTTTGAGCTTATTCCTTTTGTTTGAAGAGAACTCATTCACTACAATACCACTCACAAGATAATTGGCTAAATTGGCAAACCATGGCATCCCGGTCATTGAAATGGCTAGAAGTTGCTCGTTGGGGAAGGAATCATTTATCTCAAGGCCGTCATGTGGCCTCCCCTCCTCCTGCAAATGAGACAAGTGGTCCGCCACTTGGTTTTCACTACCTCTGCGTTCTTGAATCTCTAGATAAAACTCTTGCAATAGAAGCAACCACCGCTTTAACCTTGCCTTTCAATCCTTTTCGCTTATTAAGTACCGAAGTGCCGCATGATCGGTATGGACAATCATCTTTCTACCCATCAAGTACGGGCGAAATTTCTCCATAGCAAAGACAATAGCAAGGAGCTCTTTTCCAGTCACTGTGTAATTAACTTGGGCATCATTCATAGTCTTAGTAGCATAGTAGACCGGATAGAAGATTTTGTTGATACGTTGCCCCAAAAATGCTCCGACCGCCACATCACTTGTATCACATATGAGCTCGAAAGGCAAGCTCCAATTCGGTGCCGGTGATAATAGGAGTAGTAGTCAACTTGAACTCGAGCAATTCGAATGCCTTCATACAATCCTCGTTGAAATGGAACTTGGCATCCTTCTCCAAAAGTTTACACAAGAGGTTTATCACCTTAGAAAAGTCCTTGATGAATCGGCGATAGAACCCCGCATGACCCAAGAAGCTCCTCACTCCCTTCACAGATGTAGGGGGAGGGAGTTTATAGATCACCTTAATTTTGGCCTTGTCGACCTCAATACCATGCTATGAAATTTTGTGGCCGAGGACTATTCCTTCCTCGACCATGAAGTGACATTTCTCCCAATTCAAAACCAAGTTTGTTT
Organism: Nicotiana otophora; assembly: GCA_000715115.1. Taxonomy (NCBI): domain Eukaryota; kingdom Viridiplantae; phylum Streptophyta; class Magnoliopsida; order Solanales; family Solanaceae; genus Nicotiana; species Nicotiana otophora. The sequence continues at coordinate 13,100 of AWOL01S0045916.1, forward strand.
CCTCACATCTTGCCAAAACCTTGTCCAAGTTGTCCAAGCACGCATCAAAAGAATTCCCCACCATGGAAAAGTAATCCATGAAGACCTCAAGAAAATCCTCCACCATGTCGGTGAAGATGGCCATCATACACTGTTGAAAATTCATCGGTGCATTGCATAACCCAAATGGCATCCGTGAGAATGCAAAAGTACCACAGGGACAAGTGAAAGTAGTCTTCTCTTGGTCCTCAGGAGCAATAAGAATTTGATTGTAGCCGGCATATCCATCAACGAAACAATAAAAAGCTCGTCCGGCAAACCTATCAAGCATTTGATAAAGATATGGAAGCGGAAAAGGATCTTTCCAAGTGACTTTTTTGAGCTTCCTACAATCCATGCAAACTCTCCACCCGGTGACCGTTCTTGTGGGGATCAACTCGTTCTTGCATTTTGTTACCACAGTCATGGGCCCTTTCTTTGGGACGCATTGCACCAGAGAGGTCCACGGGCTATTGGAAATGGGGTAAATAACCCCGGCATCCAACCATTTTATGATCTCCTTCTTCACCGCCATTTGTAACCTCATAGATGTGGGTCTTGGTTTCCCAATTCTCAAAGTTTTGAACTTCGAGTAGGGCATCAAGTTGATACTCGCCCCAAGATCACTTAGAGCTTTGGCAAAATCGGTGCTTCCAATAGTGCAAGGGATTGTGAAAGCGCCAGGATCTTCCAATTTCGGAGCCATTGAGTGCACAATAGCACTCACTTGATGTGTAATCTTGATAGTCTCATAGTTCATTGATCTTTTCTTTGTCACTAAATCCTTCATGAACTTTGCATAGCCGTGTATTTGTTCTAACACCTCAACCAATAGCACATTAATGGATAAGCTCTTCATCATGGCAATAAACTTCTTGAATTGGTTCTCGTTGTTTTGCTTGGCGAGCCTTTGAGGGTATGGAGGAGGAGGCCTTGGCATTGGTGCCTTGGCCTTTGGCACTACCGGTTCCGGTATGTCAATCACGTGTTCCCTAGACGGGTTCACTTCTTCTTGAGTCTCCTCNAATTCTCACTTCTTCATTAGCTTGAACCACATTGCTTGGAATTTCATCTTCGTGAATTACTACATCATCATCCACAATTCCTCTTTGGTTTGATATTTTTGCCTCCCCACCTTTTCCACTCCTTGTGGTTACAACCATGGCATATCCCGTATTATTTCCACCCTTCGGGTTCACCACCGTGTCACTAGGTAGTTCCCCCTTAGGACAAGTGTTTAAAGCTTGCGAGATTTGCCCTATTTGAACCTCCAAATTACAGATTGAAGTGTTGTGAGAGGCTAGTTGAGCATCGGAGTCGGCATTTTTCTCCATCATTTGTTTGAACATATTTTAAATCCATCCTATATCATTATTGGAAGAGCTATAACCATGATACGAATAAGGAGGCGGGTTGTTTGGTTGTTGATACATCAGGGGCCTTTGAAAGCCCGGCCCCCGATTCCCTTGGTTATTGTTCCAACCCCCTTGGTTGTTGCCTCCTTAATATCCTTGATTATTGACACCCCAATTGCTTGGTTTCCTTGATTGTTACAATTGCCTTGATTATTATTTTTGTTCAAATTACCTTGATTGTGGGTACCACCACTCCAATTGCCTTGATTTCCTTGAGATCTCCATTGTTGTTGATTCGGACCTTGAGAGTTGTTTCTTTGCCCTTGGTAGTTATTTACATATTTCACTTCTTCTTCTTGTTTATTGTATGATTCGTCTTGGTCAAACCCAATATCATCTTGCACAAATTGTTCCACACGGTTTTGAACTTGTTGACCCTTTTTAGTTCGCTTGTTCACCATCATATTGACACCTTCGATTGCATTTACTTGATTAGGACCTTGAACCTGTTGAAGTTGAGCTTTGGCCAATTGATTCATTGTAGTGGTCAACTCGGCAATTGCTTGCCCATGATCATGCAATTCTTTGTGTAAGTGAATCACATTTGGATCACCTTGAGGAACATTTGCTCTACTTTGCCATGCCGATGAAGTATCCGCCATTTTATCTAAGATTTCACAAGCTTCGACATATGGTGTTGTCATGAAATTTTCACCGGCAAGTTGGTTGACCACGCATTGATTGGTAGTAATGACCCCCCTGTAGAAGGTTTGTTGAATCATAGCCTCAGTCATATCATTATTCAGGAACTCTTTCACCATAGTCCAGTACCTCTCCCATATCTCATGCAAAGGCTCATTGGATTCTTGTTTGAATGCTACAATCTCGTCTCTAAGAGTAGCAATATGCCCGGGAGAAAAGAACTTGGCAATGATATTTTCCGCCAATTCATCCCATGTATGGATAGAATGGTTTGACAATCTTTCTAACGAGTCCAAGGCTTTCCCCCATAGAGAGAAGGGAAATTGCCTCAACCTTAGAGCATCCTCGGAAACGTTGGTCTGTTTACTCCCCAGAAAGTGTTCACTAATACTTTCAAGTGTTTGTACGCATTTTGATTCGGAGCTCCGGTGAAGAATCCTCGTTGCTCAAGCAATGCGAGCAAAATATTTGTGATTTGAATGTTTCCCGCCATAATGTGGGGCGGGACTATCGCGCTTGCATACCCTTCATTCGGCAACACCCGGTGTGGAGCCGCTCTTGGTGGATTTGGGGTGGAATGGAATGTTTTCTTGAGGCGGTCTGCCTCATCTATTTGCTTGAGGCTCAAGAGGAACCTTCTCAACTGGGTCATCTTCCACGTCCACATCCCCCAAAGGCATGTTTCCGAGAGGATCATTGTTGAGAGCCATTTTTGTACCTACAATCAATTCATAAAAAGGTTAGTAACCCAGAAGGAAAAGAAGACTAATCACAAACAAAACCAACTATATAGCTAAATCCGTTTATAGCTCCCCAGCAATGGCGCCAAAAATTCATGTCGCCCAAACTCACACCACTGATTGGGATTGTGAGGCGGTCGATTCAATTATAAATACCCAATGCGAGTCAGGATTGATTCCACAGAGAGCTTTATATTGGATTAGGTATATACCTAGTCTAAGTATATGACGTGCCCAAGATTGCACTTCCACATATTCGGTTATTTCTTTTCTACTTCTAATTTGTATGCTAATGCGTGTAATTGTAAAGCTAAGGGACAATGTTTGTGGTATTGTTATTTTTTAGGTTATAAAAGATCTAGGGTTGTAACTTCTGCCTAGTTGGTTACCTACCATATTGAGAGCTTTAAGGCATGTTTGGTTGGTCGGGATACAATATAGCAATCACACGCGATTACTCACTCTATACTTCTCGTTAGTTTGAGTGATTTCGCACAATTTGGCTTTCTCAAGTCCAAATGGGTATCTCACGAAACAGGTGATAGATGCTCAAGTCGGGTTTTACTATCTCTAGATTCAACCCATTAATTGGGGCTATCAATTTCTCGAGTTCACCCCAATTTATTGTTAGCCAAGTTTTCCTAGACTTATTCTCTCTTTCTCAAGTAGAGACTTAGTCAATTATGCATGAATCAATGTTTGCAATCATCAATTCTTAAATTCAAGTAAGAACTAGGCTAAATATCATACCCAATCATAAATAATCCCTAAATCAATCACCCATTAAATACCCATACTAGGGTTAGGTCACAACCCTAGCTAAGGGTTTAGCTACTCATAGGAAATGAAGAAATTAAAGAAGAAACTAAGATAAAACTCATAATAGATGATTAAGGGAAGAAAATATAATGTTAAAATGATAAACTATTACAAAGTTACCCAAAACAGTAAAGAAAAATGACTATCAATTATCAGGTGTTCAAACTTAACCTAAAAATGACAAAAAGATCTATTTATACCCAGCTAAAATTATCGGACAAAATTGCCTATGCGGAGGTCGTGCAGCCGTACTTTTGCATTTTGCAACCGCACAATAATAGTGCGGTCCGCACATCTTCAGGTCCCCAAAAGACATCTCTTTGAACCTTGTCTTCTGCGGTCACACAATAATTGTGTGGTCCGCACTTTGTGAAGGAATGCTGACAGTGGCTCTTCAGAGTCTTCGTCCGCACACAGTATTTTGCGGTCTGCACTTTGGTCCATTTTGCCTTTTTTTGGTTCTTGTCCAATCTTTACTCCTTTTAGTTGATTTTCATTTCTTTTGCTCATTTCACAATATTCCTGCAAGAAAGCACATTTTATCAGTTCTCGGGAATACCTTTAAGCATTTTTGAGCTAAACCGTAAGTAAAAGAGAGCAAATAAGCAGTCAAAATCCCTACTTATCACTGTACGGTCGAGTTTGATTTTCGGAAGAATCGGAATTTAATTGAAAAAACAATTCTCATTTTTGAAGATTAAATCAAAAGAGTTGACCAAAGTTTGACTTTTGAGAAAACGACTCCGGAATGAAATTTTGATGATTTCAATAGCTTCGTATGGTGATTTTGGACTTGGGCATATGCTCGGATTTGGATTTGGAAGTCAGTAGGACAATTCGATGCATTTTGGCGAAAGTTGGAAAATAGAAGATTTTTGAAATGTTTGTCCGGGAGTTGACTATATAGATATCGGGGTCGAAATTCTATTCTAGAAATTGAAATAGCTCCATTATGTAATTTAAGACTCGCGTGCAAAAGTTTACGTCATTCCGGATTGATTTGATACGCTTCGGCGCAAATTATAGAATTTGAAAAATTCATAAACTCATAATTCGATTCGAGGTGCGATTCATAGTTTTGATGTTGTTTGATATTATTTGAGGCCTCGAGCAGGTCCTTGTTATATTACAGGATTTGTTGGTATATTTGTACAAGGCCCCGAGTGGCTCGGATGAGTTTCAGATGGGGTTCAGATCGTTTGGCGCCTGGTTGAAGCTGCTGGAATTTCTGTTGGCAGAAGCTGTTTTTAGCAGCAACTGGTGCAATCGCGTTGGGACTTAGGAGGCTTATATCTCGAAATCTATAAGGAGTTTAAAAATTTTCAAAACATGAAAGTTGTATCCCTTTGAGTCTAGGTTCTTGAAAAATAAACCATTCATTATTTGGACATTTGTAAAGTAAGTTATGATAAATTAACCAAAGCCTAGTACTGTAGTTGTTTTGCCTGACAGAGAGCATTGCAGAAATTTCTGCTGCACATGGCTGACTTTGGAAGCTTATATCTCGTAATCTATAAGGAATTTGGAGATGATACAAAAATAAAAGTTATAGCCCTTTATATTTAGTTTTCATAAATCTAAACCGTTTGTCAGTTGGAGGTGGGTACAAAAAGTTAAGGTTGATACACTACATGCTATATGGGAAGAGGTTTAGGAAGAATTTGGTGTTTTGAGCATAAGCATGTAATGCTTCAAAGGTCCATTTATAATTATAGAGATTGAAAATAGATTTAGAGACTTCCTGAAGTTTTCTAATGAATTATAGGAATGATCTAGAATGTTTGGTCTAATTTCATCAAGTCGCCATTCATTATTAGGTTTGTCCATTTAAATATGAGTTAATTGTTTAACGAGCGAAATTGGTATTGGATTGAGCAAATGAGCTCTGAATTGAGGTTTGATTGAATGAGTAGGTTCTTATTATTATTTGTGACTCATAGGAACAAGAATCATTTAATTCCGAATTCGTATGAAGGAGTTACAGCCTTTTTAGTGAAACATAAACTGTTGGTGTAAACAGTTCTGGTGCGCACCTTTAGTGACCAGATTTGGTACTTTTAGCGATGGGAATTGGACTTTTAGTGATCAGAATAGTGTTTTTATTTGGCAGAAACTTAAGGACCAAAAATGATCATTTCCTTCATTTCGTTTTGGATTTTTGGAGCACGGTTCTTGGGCGATTTTGAGGATTTCTTCAAAACTTCAACTTGGGTAAGTGTCCTATATCCAAAAGTGATTATATTTCATAAATCCATAGTTATATTCATAATTTAATTTGGATTTAAATAGGAGAAATTGGGATTTTTGCAAAAATTTTCAAAAACGGAAAATTTAGATTTGGAGGCCGAGTTATTTTCGGAATTTGATAAAATTGGTATGGTTGAACTCGTATCGGAATGGGTGTTCGGATTTCGTAAAAATTCTGCCGGGTTCCGAGAACGAGCCCTGCGTTGACTTTGGTTGACTTTTTAAATGTGAAATTCTAAGTCGACGTTTTAGTATCCGGGATTGTTTTCGATGAATTCTAATGAAGTTATACAATTAGTTTTGATAGATTTGAGCTATCCGAAGGTCAATTCAAGCAAAAAAGCGATTTCGGAATATCGGGCAAAGTTTAAAAAGGTAAGTATCTTGCCTAACCTTGAGTGGGAGAATTCCCCCTTAGGCATTGAGTCTTTTGTAGATAGTGTGATTGGAAGCCGTGTGCGCGAGGTGGCGAGTACGTACTTGGTTTATATGTGCAAATTATATCGGTAGAAATTCGTAGACGCCCTTATGTTAGTAAGTCCTTGAATTGTCATACCTCATTACTTGTTTGTCGAATTTATATTTTATATGATAATTTGGTGTTATTGTCACTTGGATTTTTATGTGAACTCCGTGTATTGTTGATTTGATATTTTTCTTGGAATTAAATTCATTATGGAATCGTTATCTGTAAATAATTATTAAATAAGTTTAAAATGAGGCATTAATTTATATTTATTAAAATTTGAATTAATGAAGGCGTTGTCCTATGCTGAATTACTTTTCCATCTCTGTTGTTGTTTTGAGATTTTATATACGTTACGTGGAGTCCTGGGCTATTTGTTGATAAATTTATTGATTTGCTATATCTTTAGAATTGGTTGTGGTCATTGAGAAAATTGTGATATGAATTGATTGTGTTGTGTTGTCGTGATAATAGTTCGTGCAAATGGTTGCGTGGTTTGAGTTATTATTACGAGGATATAACGGTGGCATTGGACTGTTGATATTATATGGGTATAAGGGTGGCATTTCACTGTGGTTATGTGTGCTGGGATATTGTCTGGGCGGGATGATAAGGGTGGCTATTATACGGAGCGATAAGGGCGGCTATAGGAGCGATAAGGGCGGCTATAGGAGCGATAAGGGCGGCTATGGGAGCGATAAGGGTGGCTATAGGACAAATGAGGATGGCTATTGTAAGGGATGATATGTGATGATGTGGTATTATTGTGTTGGTGATTTTTATGTGATGTTCTGATTTTTCTTGTGTTTATCCTTATATCTTGTGCAACTTGTCTTGTTGTTTCTATAAACTTGATAATAGTCTGATCTATGTTGAAATCATGAGCCTGTGGCTTTTGCCGAGCAAATAATGTTATATGGGATCGGGTTGTATGCCACAACAGATATGATTAATATTATATGGGATCGGATTGCACGCCGCAATAGATATGATTAATGTTATATGGGATCGGGTTGCATGCCACAACAGATATAATTAATGTTATATAGGATCGGGTTGCACGCCGCAACAAATATGAAATGTGGGCACGAGGTGTCGGGGGAAAATATGATGGTTTTTATTATTGGCACGTGAACTGTCCGTGCAGATGCTGATTTAAATATGGGCATGAGATACCGTGAAAATATGAAAGTGGGCTGAGACCCGTATTTTATGATTATGAAACGAGGTGTCACAGGGTGACTTTTATTTGAAAGAATGTTATATTCGAAAGATATTTATTTGAAGGAAGTATATTCGAAATATATTTATTGAAAAAGATTATATTCTAGAGATTCTTATTGAAAAACTTATAGATGAAAGATGTATATTTTGAAAGGCTTGATTATTGGTTATACTTGTGTTCATTATATGTTTGAGCAATATTTATGGAGTTCTTGCTGCTTTGCTGGTTACATCACTAGTTGATTATTGTTGCTATCACTACTATTTGTTTTCTATTACATTTGTATACTATATTGCACAGGTTATTAGACTAGTGAGTGTCTTGACTGTATCTTTTCACTGCTCTACTGAGGTTAGTCTTGATACTTACTGGGTACCGACTATGGTGTACTCGTACTACACTTCTGCATATTTTTGTGCAGAGCCAGGTATTGAAGATATCAAACTCGGACAAAGTTAGAGTGTGTTCGCAAGGAGTTAAGGTAGAGCTACTTGGTCGCCGAAGTCCCTTGGAGTCTTTTCATTTTTATTGTACTGTAAGTTCTTATTCGAACAATATTGTATATTCGGTCCTCGAGATCATTCCATGTATTCAGTTAGAGTTCGTTTGAATATTTCCGCTGTTGGTTTTGACACTTGTATTAAATATATGTTTAAAAAAAGGCTTGAATTATTATTATTATCGGCTTACCTAGTCTTAGACACTAAGCGCCATCACGACGCCTGTGGTGGGATTTAGGGTTGTGACAAGTTTGGATTCCAAAGAGTTCGTACAAAATCCCTTCCCTCGAGCGCGGCTCCCTCCGATCCCCAAGAAGTTCCGCATGCCCGAGATTCCTAAGTATAATGGAACGCCTGACCCCCACGAGCATGTCACCTCTTACATGTGTGCTATTAAAGGGAATGATCTAGAGGACGACGAGATCGAATCCGTATTCCTGTAGAAATGCGGGAAAACCCTGCCAAAGGGAGCATTGATATGGTATCATAATTTACCACCTAAATCTATCGATTCTTTTGCCATGCGTGCAGATTCTTTTGTAAAAGCACACGCCGGAGCCATAAAGGTCGAGACTAGGAAGACAAACATTTTCAAGGTAAAGCTGAAAGAGAACGAGATGCTCAGAGAGTTTGTATCTCATTTCCAAATGGAGCAAATGGATCTACCACCGGTCACAGACGATTAGGCCGTTCAAGCTTACGCCCAAGGACTAAATGAACAAAGCTTAGTAGCTTCACAATAGTTGAAGCAGAACTTGATTGAGTACCCGATTGTTACCTGGGCCGATATACATAATAGATATCAATCAAAGATTAGAGTCGAAGACGACCAACTGGGGCTCCTTCCGGATCCATTACCAAAAGGAACGTCGATCGAGAACCAAGGTTGAACAGGGATCAATACCAGCCATATAATAGAGATTGTAGGGACAACAGACCTGGGCACAACTCCGTACGAAGTGAAAGGAGAAGTGATCGAGGACAGGGCTCGTGAGCAAGAATGGTTTCGACAGGCATACCGGACCTCATGAAGCACCGCGATTGTCGGAGTATAACTTCAATATTGATGCATCCGCCATCGTATCGGCTATCGGACGCATCAAAGATACTAAATGGCCTCGGCCTCTGTAGACCGATCCAGCCCAGAGGAATCCCAATCAAGTATGCAAGTATTATGGAACCCGTGGCCACAGAATGAAAGATTGCGGGCAGTTGAGAGAAGAAGTAGCCCAGTTATTCAGTGAAGGGTTCCTTAGGGAGTTTTTAAGTGATCGGGCCAAGAATCACATCAAAAACGGAGAGTTCAATAAACAAAACGAACAAGAAGAACTGCAGCACATTTTTTACATGTTTATCAGAGGGGTCGATATTACCCAAGGGCTAGTGTTAAAACGCACTAAGGTGTCAATCATAAGGGAGAAGCGATCTCGGGCTCAGTATTATATATCGAAGGGAACCTTGTCCTTCAACGACGAAGACGCAGGAGGAATCATGCAGCCCCATAACGATGCACTGGAAATATCTGTACTCATGAATAGGACTCAAGTTAAGCATGTGCTAATTGATCTAGGTAGTTCGGCCAACATCATTCGATCGAGGGTTGTAGAGCAACTCGGTCTACAAGACCAGGTTTTTCCCGCTGCCCTAGTGCTAAATGGATTCAACATAACATGTGCAATTACTAAGGGCGAGGTACTTTGCCAGTAAACGTGGCCGGAACCATCCAAGAGATGAAGTTCCATGTGATCGAAGGCGACATGAGGTATAACGTCCTGTTCGGGAGACCATGGATCCACAACATAAGAGTAGTACCACTACAAAAACATGGGTAAATTGTGGAGGTTAAAACTGCAATTTTAACCTCCGCAATTTCATGCGCGAAAATAGATTTTTATTTTTAAAATTTAATTTTTTTTTGAGTGTAGGGGTTGTAAACCCCCGTAATTTCTTGTGTGTACACCATTAGGATCTGTTCAATTTCTTTTTGGAGGTTTTATCCCCATCTATGTTTAAATATATTATAGAATTGATTTTTTATCATCAATTTTCCATACTTTTTCCCTATTATCAATTGAAATATTTATGCTAAAACCAAAATATTAAAATTAAGAAACATCAATATTTCATTAACCGTGAAAAATACTATGACATAGTAGTATCATATGTCATCAAGCTAAATTAGAACATAGTTAACTATCTATATTAGTCAGCTACTGTATTGTCCTAATACATCCACTTCAATTAAAATAAATCTCCATGGTTGTCACTAGGATTACTAGCGCCAGAAGATCTTCTTGCATCTGTCGGTGAAACGGGTTCACTAGCTGCATCACTTGGCTGTAGCAAAAAGTAAAACAGAAATACAACTATTAAGAGGAGTATCAGGAAACAAGTCATTGAGATAAAATAAAATTTTCTCAATGAGAAATAAAATACACTTTGCCACTTGGAGATATTACTTGAAGTTCCATTGAGTCTTCTTGTGCCAAAGATATTACTTATGAGAATTCTGTCATGGATCATACTGTGGAATTCTATTTTAGGATTCTGTCATGTAACTACTCTACATTAGGATTCTATGCAAGTTCTTTCTACTTGTGTATGACATATTTAGAGTAGTATGTGTGTTTATTTACACAACTATAAACTTTAAATCCCGGTATAAAACATACTAATATCCTTCATTTTTCCCTGTTTTTGCTTGTCTCACTTCCTCCTTCCCTTCAGATATCTTATTCTTCAGCCACCTCAATGCTTAAAAGTTATTTCTTATATTTTAATTGAACCATCATCCATTTCACCTGGTTATAGAGCTTTTGTGGTTACAAATAGTTGTTTGTAGGTCACAAAGTGTAGCTTAAAAGCAGCATGCTGGTAACCAATAAATTGATTATGAGACAAGTCCAAATACATTATCAAGGAAAAAAGGCAAATAATGTAAAAGGAAAAGGAAATAGACACAATATATAAAATTTAAATAGTAAAGTAAGGTAAATAATGTGACATCTTTCACCATTTCAGCCCTTCTTGTAGAATTAGGTTTGGAGCCACCGGTATGTGGATCTGTTTGTTTCTCCGATTTTCAGCATTTCTTTTACACATGTTCTAACAATAAGATACATTTCAGTCAATTATATAAACGAATAATCATATTTCTATGTATTTCAATGTGACGTTTCAGAAAAATACCTGAGTTTCTTCTTTATAACGGTAGTTCACAAAGGAAGTCCATTCATCCCGAGTAATACCTACCGGAACATTATCCATAATCTCATCTTTGGTTTTAAGTGGGTCTTTAAACTCATAGCATAACTTCTGCCTACTTGCAGCCCACTTCTTTGCAATAGAGAGATAAACATATTCTCGTGCAACTTCCTCAACGGTCATAAAACAAAAATGAGGCTTCAAAAATAAATTTTGGTTAGTTTATCTTTTATATACAAATATAAAACAAAAGACAAAATAGATATATAGTTATAAAGATATAGATCTTATACCTTTATAATGTTATTAAAGCAGTCATTAAAGTATGACTTAGGCATATACGACTATTTATCAAAGCTAATTGGAAATATGGTACAGTCAGTTTCTAAAAGGCCACATATGCCTGGAAGAAGGCCTTGTGCTTCGCCAATCGGATCCAAGCAATCAAACTCCACTACAACACGTTCTCCCTGAGGTAAACTTAATGCTTCTCTAGTCTTCAATTTGAGCCTTTTGGTATCTCCATGTAAATCTTTAATAAATAAAAATAAAAGAAAAAAAGTGAAGGTAAGAGATATGGTATAGAGAGGTTTGAATAATTCATTATATTGAAAGATACTATTACTGTGAAACTAAGAACAACTTGACCATATGAAACAAGCAATTTAAAAATATAAAAATTGCATCATAGAATATAAAAAAGCAGACTTTTACTGATAATTGTCATTTGAACAAGCAGTTCAATAATATAAAGAGATGAAGGCAACATCTTCAAGTTCAAATATAAACAACTTGATTGAAGACCTAGAAGAAATCCATATTCTCCAGATCATTTAAAAAGATTGCCAGATAGGAAACATACAAGAAACAGGCAGTACGGGTAATATTAGATAACAAAACTAACATCAATCCACAATACACTAATCAAAAGATACAATAATTTTTAAAGTAAACTAGTCCTAGCTTGAATCTAGCAAATAGTAACAACCATACATAAGAGTAGATAGGTGAAGCAGCAACAGATGTACAGCAGTCCATGGCAACAAAGATTTCAGAGTCTGTAATCAAGAAATCAGCACAACCATTTAAAACAAGTTGCGTCCAAGAAGCTCTCAATACACAAAGAAACAAAAGCACACAAAAATTCCTGTAGAGAGATCGACCATTAAACCCAAAAGCACAAAGAAATCAAGGAAAAAGAACACAAAAATTCATACATATCGACCAAAATATACACAAGATGTCAAAATTAACAGAAAACCCATGAGGGAAAATAAGGAAAGAAAGAGAAAAATCAAACCTGGGAGGTGTAAAAGCGGTGGCGATTGTTGTTGTGAGGCGAAAGTTTTGTTTTTATGAGGCGAAAGTTAGAAAAAAAGAGATTTGGATATTGTCTCTTTCAATCAAGCGATTATTGTTGTGACGAAAACAGAAGTTAGAAGAAGAAGATTGGGGAAGAAGAAGAAGAAGACAGTGTATTTTGTTGTTGTGAGGCGGAAGTTTCTAGGGCGAAAAAGATTGGGAAAACAATGGAGGGAGTGTGAAATAAATTACCCGCTATTATTTTAGGGTTGCGAATGTTTTAGAACCCCGTAAAGTGTATAATTTTGTAGGGGCTATTATATTGGCGCAAAATTATGCAAATTGCGGAGGTTACTTATACCCTCCGCAAATAAACCTCCACAATTTACCCATTTTTTTGTAGTGTACCCTCGACCCTTCACCAGGTTCTAAACTTCCCAACACCGGAGGGAATCAAAACAATCTACGGGGAGCAACCTGATGTCAAAACAATCAATTTGCCGTTGACGAAGTGATTCTGATGTCATCACTCTCATCGACAAAGGGGTCAAATTCGAAGGGAAAATAGGGGACCAAATAGCAATCACAAATGCCAGACTCGACCCAACTAGAGAAGCAGGGGACTGACGAAGAAGATGATTATGGGGTCCCTCGATCCTTCATAGCCCCCGATGATTCCGATGCTACCAAATCAACAGTCGAAGAGTTGGAGCAAATCATACTAATCGAACATCTGCCGAACGAAAGGTATACCTGGGCACGGGGTTAAATCCCGAGCTCAGGAAAAAGCTTATTCAATTTCTTATAGCTAACATGGATTGTTTCACTTGGTCCCATCTTGACATGACATGGATCCCACTAGAAATCACCACCCATAAACTAAGCTTGGAACTGAAGTTCCATCTGGTGAAGCAAAAAATAAGACCCCGATCCGAGATAAAACATGCTTTCGTCAAAGACGAGATAACCAAGCTTCTTAAAATAGGGTCCATCCGTGAAGTAAAATACCCCGAATGGTTAGCAAATGTAGTAGTCCTTTAAAAAGAAAACAAACTTAGAATGTGTGTAAATTACAAGGATCTAAATAAAGCATGCCCCAAGGATTCTTTTCCCTTACCTAATATCGATCGCATGATCGATGCCAAGGCCGACCACAAGATCCTTAGTTTTCTCGATGCCTATTCTAGGTACCACCAAATACAGATGAACCCGGATGATCATGAAAAAACCTCGTTCATCACTAAATATGGAACCTACAGCTATAATGTAATGCCATTTGGATTAAAAAATGCTGGTGCAACTTATCAACACCTAGTAAATCGGATGTTCGAAGAACAAATAGGAAAATCTATGGAAGTTTACATTGAGGACATGCTAGTTAAGTCCCTGCGAGCATAGGACCATTTAATTGCAGGAAACTCTCAGTATATTGAAGAAATACAACATGAAGCTGAACCCAAAAAAATACGCATTCGGGGTCGGGTCAGGCAAATTTCTCGGGTTCATGGTATCCAACCGAAGAATCGAGATTAATCCCGACAAGATTGAAGCTATCAATGGAATCACGGGGGTAGACAACGTAAAGGTCGTGTAGAGGTTAACTGGGTGCATGGTCGCCCTGGGCGATTCATCTCAAGGTCCTCCGATAAGGCTCACTGATTTTTCTCATTGCTAAAGAAGAAAAATAATTTCACATGGACCTTGGAATGACATTAGGCCTTGGAAGAGTTTAAACGGTACTTATCGAGCCCGCCGCTGCTTCACACGCGAAGGGCAGGCGAACAACTTTACTTATATTTGGCAGTATCGGAGGTAGTGGTAAGTGGAGTCCTAGTCCGAGAAGAACGAGGTACACAATTTCCCATTTATTATGTCAGCCGGACCTTAGGTGAGGCCGAAACTAGATATCCCCACCTAGAATAATTGG
>AWOL01S0045924.1:734-15830 GCA_000715115.1 Nicotiana otophora
TATTTTAAGTCTAATATATGAAGAAAATAGGCCTTTAAAAGGCCTCTTTGGACGACCCGAAATGGCCCATTTTTGGGCTTTCATTTAAGCAAGTAGGTGACACACCTACTTGTCACCTAGCAGCTTGCGCAGTATCGCAAACATGCCCATATCTCTCTACTCCGATGTTGTATTGACAAACGGTTTAATGCGTTGGAACATAGACTCATAGATCTTTAATTTGATGTATGGAACACCCCATAAATCTAAGTATACTGGGAGAAAATTGCAGTTACATTTGACTCAAAGTTTCTGTAAAACTTATGAACGTAACTTGTGATGACTTTCATCGACTATTGTTCTGCCACTCGCTTGACTTCAAAACATAACACATGACTATCATACGACTAACATAAATCATAACATAACCTACTTATCAATTTAAACACCTTGGTCTCACTCCAAAAGTACATGTTATAACATTCCCAACTAGTCGACTTTCGACGAAACATTGTTTTCTTCAATTGCTTTAGCTTCTGAACTGTCCAACACTCTCTGTACTTGTTGTTCATGATCTTCAATATTTGTAAACTCCGAGGTAATATGATTAACTTTCTTTGCAAACTTTTCAAATATGATTTCATTTCTGAGCTTACATCAATTGACTTATGACGACTCGTACGTACGAAAACATAGGTTGTAAAACCAAGCCTCAGCCAGCTAGGGGTGGAGGCCGAGACAGATATTATGCTCTCCGGAGTAGGACAGAGGCGGTTGCATCAGACTTAGTTATCAGAGGTATTATTCTGATTTTGCATAGAGATGCATCCGTCTTATTTGATCCAAGCTCCACTTATTCATATGTATCATCTTACTTTGCTCTGTATTTGTGTATATCTAGTGATTCTTTGAGTTCTCCTATCTATATATCCACGCCTGTGGGAGATTCCATTATTGTTGACTATGTGTGTCGGTCATTTTTAGTTGTTATTGGCAGGTTTGCGCCTAGAGTTTATCTATTATTACTCAGTATGGTAGACTTTGATGTTATGTTGGGTATTTATTGGTTGTCACCCTATCATGTTATTTTTGATTGTCACGCCAAGACAGTGAAATTGGCTATGGCATGTTTGTTGTGGTTGGAATGTAGGGGTACTTTGGATTATGGGCCTAATAAGGTGGTGTCTTTCTTTAAGGCACATCGAATTGTTGGGAAGGGGTGTGATGCATATCTAGCCATAGTGAGAGATGTCAGTGTTAATACTCCTACCGTTGAGTCGGTTCCGGTAATGAGAGACTATCCAGATGTAGTTCCGTCAGATCTTTCGGGTATGCCACCCGTTGAGTTGGCATGGACTTGTTGTCGGGCACTAAGCCCATTTCTATTCCACCATATCGTATGGCCTCGTCAGAGGTGAAGGAGTTAAAAGAGTAGTTGCAAGAGTTCCTTAATAAGGGTTTCATTCGGCATAGTGTGTCACCTTGGGGTGCTCGGGTCTTGTTTGTAAAGAAGAAGGATGGTTCTATACGCATGTGTATTTATTATCGGCAATTGAACAAGATTAGACTAAAGAACATGAATCTATTGCCACACATTGATGACTTATTTGATCAGCTGCAGGGTGCTAGAGTGTTCTTAAAGATTGATTTGTGGTCAAGATATCATCAATTGAAGATTCGGGATCCGGATATTTCGAAAACTTTTTTCAAGACTCGATATGGTCATTACGAGTTCCTTGTGATGTCATTTTGGCTAACAAACGCACCAGCAACATTCGTGGACTTGATGAATAGTGTATTTCAGCCCTATCTTGACTCATTCGTCATTGTGTTTATTGAAGACATACTGGTGTACTCCCGGAGCTGAGAGGTTCATGAGCAGCATTTGAGGATTGTGCTTCAAAACTTGAGAGAAAAGAAGTTGTATGCACAATTTTCAAAGTGACAATTCTCGCTTGACTTGGTGGCGTTTTTGGGTCATGTGGTGTCAAGTGAGGGGATCAAGGTAGATTCGAAGAGGATTAAAGCAGTGTAGAGTTGGCCCAGACCGTCTTCAACCACTGAGATCCAGAGTTTTCTTGGTTTGACATGGTATAACCATCATTTCATAGAGGGTTTCTCATCTATTAATGCACCTATGACCTGATTGACCCAGAAGGGTGCTCCGTTCAGACGGACAGAGGAATGTTGGAGAGCTTTCAAAAGCCCAAGACTATTCTGACTACAGCCCTCGTATTGGTATTGCCTACGGGTTTAGGGTCTTACACTTTGTAATGTGATGCATCACGTGTTTGCCTCGGCGCGGGGTTGCTTAATTATTGTTAGGTGATTGTAAATGCGGCTGGAAAGATGAAGGTGCATGAGAAGAATTATCCTTTCCATGACATAGAATTAGCAACAATTGTTCATGCCTTGAAGATTTGGCAGCACTGTTTGTACGGTGTCCCTTGTGAGGTCTATACCGATCACCAGAGTCTACAACATTCGTTCAAATAGAAGGATCTTAACTCGCAGCTGCGGAGGTGGATAGAGTTTCCTAAGGACTATGATACCACCATTCTATATCATCCTAGGAAGTCCAATGTGGTGTCCGATGCTTTGAGTCGAAAGGCGTAGAGATTGGGCAGTGTATCATATCTACCGGCAGGTTGGATGTTTCAAAGACGAGTCATGTTCTTTCTTGCATGGTTTCTTGGTCTTCTCTATATGATCGTATCAGAGAGCGTCAGTATGACGACCCCCATTTGCTTGTCCTCAAGGACACGGTCTAGCACGGCGATACCAAGAAGGTTACTATTGGGGATTACAGTGTGTTACGGATGTTGGGCTGGCTATGTGTGCCCTATGTTGATGTCTTGCATGAGTTGACTGTGCAGGAGGCCCACAGTTCACGGTGGTCCATTCATCTGGGTTCCTCTAAGATGTGTCAGGACTTGAGGCAGCACTATTGGTGGAGGAGGATGATGAATGACATAGTGGAGTATGAAACACCATGTCTAAATTGTCAGCAGGTGAAGTTGGAGCATCAATGGCTAGGTGGATTGCTTCAGAGGCATGGGATTCCCAAGTGCAAATGGTAGCGAGTTACCATGGATTTCGTTGTTGGGATTCCACGGACGGAAAAGAAATTTGATGCAGTATGTGTGATTGTGGATAGGATCCAAGTCGACTCATTTCATTACAGTGGTACTTATTCTTCAGGGAAGCTGGCTCAGGTCTATATTTGCGAGATTGTCCAACTTCATGTCGTGTCGGTATCCGTCATCTCTGACTGGGGTACGCAGTTTACATCGCGCTTCTGGAAAGTCGTAAAGCGTGAGTTGAGCCCACGGGTTGAGTTGAGAATAACATTCTAGCCTCAAACGGACGGACAGTCCGAGTGCACTATTGATGAGTGGTGACTTTACCATTTATTTTAGTCTCTTTTCTTTAGTTTCTGTATTCGTTAATTATGATATGAGGTTGTTTATGGAGTGTATTGCTAGATTTTCAAGTAAACGATGCCATGAGAAGAGTTGCATTCAATTGAAGTGGAATTGAGCAAAAACGTGTAAAACAAGTGCAAATTCCTTCAGTGATTCCGCATCTGTGAAACATTGTGTGCTTATGTGACCTCACATTTGCGTTGAGAAGGACGCATCTCTGGAATTCAAGAAACCTTCTCTAAGATCGCTTCTGCAAGTGAGGAAATGCATTTGCGGTCGCGTTTCTGCGCGCGTAAGTCCTCTTCTACGGAGTAAATGTTTTCCATCAAAGGTCGCTTCTGCGAGACGCTATCCACATCTGCGGAACCGCACTTGCGAGGATCCCTCCACAGGTGCAGTCAACGAGCTTCAGCTATGGACAGTTTTGGCATTTCATATTTTCTATATTCCAAACCCACTAATACATGACCTAGCTTATTGGAAACACATCTTTGGCTTAATTTTAAGTCTCATGACTAGAGAAGACAAGTTTGAAAGCTAGGGTTCTTGCACACACACATGGGTCTTGAAGTTTTAGAGTTTTTGGTTGAGAATTACTTACGAATTTATGTTCAGTTCTTCATTTCCTTGCTTTGTATTGAATATCTAAGTGTGGAGTCTTTTTTCCAACACTTGAATCTTGTTTATGGAAATATTCATATTTAAAGTGTGGATTAAATACCTTGTTGTGCTTATGTATTGAACGATTTTTATTTATAATGAAGTGAGATATTATTTCGTTAATTATTATTGTTCTTTAATGCTTCCAAAGGGATTAGCTAACCCTATGACTCGCCCATTAACTTCGAATAAATTTTGGAAAATATAATTTGGGGTTGGGAAAGATTAATTAACAATAACTTGAGGCTTTAACCCTCACTTTATAGATTCTACCTAGGGATAGGATTGAACTACTTGTAGCCATATTCGGGTGATCTTAAACTCTCAGTTGTTTTAGGGATAATTCAGTTAGGAAGTGTTGTTAGTCTTTGGAAGAAGCTAATATAGAATTATTACCCGAGGCTAATTAACATAAACTCGCTCCTATTTATAAAATCGTGAAATACATTGTATCGTTACTTGAGTGTAATTCTCATTGCATCCATGCTTGTAGCGGTTTATCATTTTGCTTTCTTTCTAGGTTAAATTACATTTTCGCATTTAGACATAAATATTTCCAAAACCATTATAAGTGTTTGAAAAATTCATATTTAAAGTGTGTATTAAATACCTTGTTGTGCTTTTGTATTGAACGATTTTTATTTATAATGAAGTGAGATATTATTTCTTTAATTATTCTTGTTCAATAATGTTCCAAAGGGTAAGCTAACCCTATGACTCGCCCATTAACTTCGAATTAATTTTGGGAAATTTAATTTTGGGTTGGGAAAGATTAGTTGACAATAACTTGAGGCTTTAACCCTCACTTTATAGATTCTACCTAGGGATAGGATTGAACTACTTGTAGCCATATTCGGGTGAGCTTAATCTCTCAGTTGTTTTAGGGATAATTCAGTTAGGAAGTGTTGTTAGTCTTTGGAAGAAGCTAATATAGAATTATTACCCGAGGCTAATTGACATAAAATCGTTCCTATTTGTAAAATCGTGAAATACATTGGATCGTTACTTGAGTGTAATTCTCATTGCATCCATGCTTGTAGCGATTTATCATTTTACTTTCTTTCTAGGTTAAATTACATTTTNTATTTGTAAAATCGTGAAATACATTGGATCGTTACTTGAGTGTAATTCTCATTGCATCCATGCTTGTAGCGATTTATCATTTTACTTTCTTTCTGGGTTAAATTATATTTTCGCATTTAGACATAAATATTGACAAAACAATTCTAAGTATTTGGCATAGTAATAAGTGATTATTCTCTTACACACCTAATCTCCTACATATTATTTTTCTGTGGTATCCAACCCCGACAAATAGTTAGGTAAACTCTATTGCATATGATCTTGTCCATTTACTTTTTAGTAGTGGATTTGGATGTCATCAACTATTCATATATTGGAGGATATGCTTCGTGCCTATGTTATGGAGTCTGGGGGGTCTTGGGATCAGTTGTTGCAGTTTGCCTAAAATAACAACTACCAATCGAGTATTCAGATGGCTCCGTATGAGGCCTTGTATGGGAGGCGGTATCGGTCTCTGGTGGGTTGGTTTGAATATTCTTGATCCACCCTTATCTCGCCACATGTGCATCACAATGAAATGCCTTCCTTATGTTACCACATTTGCATATCGCCACCCTTATACTCCACACAACATAAATCAACCCACACATCATGTCCACACGTTTCACAATATCACAAAAACAACAAAATCAATACTCATGTCAAAATATAGTCTCACAACTCAAAAGAGACGTGCACAAGGATAATACAAAAACATAAGAGTGCGGGGAGTATTCAACAATAAAACATGTTTCATATAGCAAGCAACCCCAATTCAAGGCATATTAATAACCTAAGGTATAATCCAGCCATAAATCACACATGCCTGTGTACACAATCGGCACCTCATGTACACGTAACTCACATAACACAATATGCAATTACGAACAATCCTAAGTTACAATTCCCCCACACAAGGTTAGAGAATATACTTACTTCAATTTAGCCAAATCAATACTCCAAAAATGCTTTTCCTTTAAACGGCATCTCCGTTTGGCTCAAATCTAGCCAAAAGCAATTCAACAATTTCAAATAATCCAAAAGTAATCAATTTCAATTAATAATGTTGCAATCTTTACTAAATTCCTAAAAATTCAACAAAAGTCACCCCAGACCCCGCCGGTCAAAGCCTGAGTTGAGGGGTAGATGTAGACTACCCATTAGCCCACGAGCCTAAATATTAGTCCCAATCTGTCACGTCCCGAACTCAAGGAGCGCTCCTGGCGCTCAACCGAGTGAACCCGGCCGAGCAAGCCTGTTAGATTTTCTTCTACCCAAACTCAACCAGGAATAAAGAGGAGATGCACTCTATTAATCAAACGCTGAAACAATTTCATTAACAACTCACATTTCATTTCCATTAGCAGCTTCATTCATAATATCTAAAATATTACAAGTTTATAGATATAATGAAAACATGTTTGCCAAATACCAACACTTATAGTTTAATTCCCAACATCAAACACCACCCACAACATGTCTATAAAGCCTCTAAGTACAACAGAAGAGTAAGATGGAAATGCTGGCAAGACGGTCCCGGCTATACCTCAAAAAACAAAGTACAACATCAAATGACATCAGGCCTAGAATAGAGTAGGGCTCACCAAAACATGCTGAATAGGGAGTAACAGCTAACGAGGACCAAAGTTGCCCGTTGATGAACCACCTGCACCCATTGAAGATGCAGCGCTGCCGACAAAGGGGTGTTAGTACTATCATGGGTGGCTTTCCAGCCATGCCCCATGACCTCTTGGACGTGCCTCTTGGCGTCTTGGCTAGCCTCCCAATGCCCAGCGCCAAAGTCAGCTCCGTGGTCTTGGCAGTTCTAAGTGACAAGCGCGCATGTGCCTTTGTCGCTCCACTGCTAGCCATCTCCAGTGCCCAACCACAGGCAGATGCCAGCAGCGTCGTGCACGCATACTCTGATGCTAAAGAAAAGGTTGCGGCCAACGGACCTTTTCCTACCTTGTAGAAGACTAAGTCCTTATTATTGTAAATATAAAGTAGTTTTATTGCATTTTCTTTTAATGTGCTTTTACAGCTTATTTAGGTCAAGTTATGTAACTTTGGTTTATTTTTTAAGCATTATTACGGGAGATCAAGCAATCAAACTTTCTAGCAAGCAAACAATTATCTGTACTAGTATATCTCCCCCCGACACCGTGTTGCTTTTCTGTAATAGCTTTCATTAATGCAATCAAGCTTTCTTTCATTCTCAATTCTCTTTTCTGCTCTGTCAGTTACTAATGACATTGGTTTTCTCATACGGCACTAACAATCGCACCGACAACGATTGTTTAGAGTTACGTCGCCCTTCCAATGAATCTCAAAAGGCGCCTCATAACAGTTGGTATCAGAGCCTAGGCTCTACATCGAATGTGGGATTGTATTACAACTACCACCATTTCTAAACATGGTAAATCATGGGGATTGCATCGCGATCCTTGAGGAGACGGTTGACGTATTACGGCCCATTATGGAAATGGTGCCTGACTTAAATATCAGCATAGTGCAAATATTGGACGACCTGGACCACAAACTGTTCCAGGCCAAAGTTGACATAGAAAACATCAGTTGCGACACTGAAGAAGACCGGAAAACGACAGCCATAAAGTTAGCAGAAATGTTTGGTAAATCATAGGTCCTCCAACAGGAGCGTGTCGAGGATTTAGCCCACAAGGCACAAGAGGCAGACAGGGTGACTACCATGCAACAAACTATAGACAAATTGACAGTCCAGCTCAATGTTGTCAATGCTGCTTTACAAGGCTTGCTTTGAGGAGGCGGAAACCAAATTGGGGCTTATGTGAACCTCGCCCATGTAGCACAAAAACTAAAAATTCCTGAGCCAAAGCCATACAGTGGAGCTCCGAATGCCAAAGAAGTGGAAAACTTCATTTTTCACATTGAAATACACTTCGATGTCGTGGGGGGCCTAGAAGAAGCTAAGAACGTAGCAACTGCTGCCATGTATCTTCAGGGTGATGCCAAACTCTGGTGGCGGGTGAAATACGAAGCCATCAAGGGCAGTGAAGATTCTCTCGAGACATGGGCGAAACTTAAGGCAGACGTACGCCTACAGTTCTTCTCGGAAAATGTTGAGTACAATGCAAGAGAAAGCTACGGGACCTCCGCCAAACACAATCAGTGCAGGATTACGTGCGGGAATTCTCTACGCTCATGGTAAACATACGTGACATGGGGGACAAAGAGAAACTCTTCACCTTCTTGGAAGGGTTGAAACCTTATGCCCATATGGAGTTGCAAAGACAAAGGGTAGACACATTACCTAAGGTGATCCAAACAGCAGAGTGCCTTGGGGATTATCAAGTGGAAGCCCGGAAGGACATCCCTCAATAGCCTGTCCGGGGAGGAAACAATGGAGGCCAGCAGAACACTAGTGGACCTAGCAAAAGTGGAGGAGACCTGAGTGCAACCAAATCTAAGGCTCCATCCTCAGGCAGTACTAGCACTGCATGTAATAACAACGATCGAGGGAGGAAACCCCCCTCAGGATGCCGTTATTGCGGCGGACCACATTGGAATAATGAATGCCCACATGTACAGATGAACGCCCATCAAGCTTTTGATGATGGGATAGATAACAACGTAGATGATGCGGACTAGACTAACCCAGTAGGTGCATTCAATGCAATTGTTGGCTCTATTTCTAAGTCCTTCGTGGGAACAGGTGCTGGTATCCGTAAGAAGAAGGACCCCTGCCCAATCGCCAAGAAAGGGGAAAAGAAGGCGAATGAGAGGACTCCTATTAATCAAGAGAGGACCTTAATGTTCGTCGACATAAAGGTAAATGGCAAGCCCATTCGGGCGATGATAGACACAGGTACTACCTACAACTACTTAGCCTCGACTCCAGTGGAGAACCTTGGCCTAGTTGTAGGAAAGGGCAGAGGTCGTATCAAGGCTATCGACTCACTCCTTCAGCCAGTGGGTGGAACAGCCAAAGAAGTACCAGTAAAGCTAGGCCCTTATGAAGGACAATTCAACCTGTGCATAGTGATTATAAATGACTTTGAGTTGATAGTGGGGTTGGAATTCCCGAGGAAAACCAACACCATGCCCTTACCGTATGCAGATATGCTAATGATGATGGGAATAAATGGGGCCAAGCCTTGCATTATCCCATGCATGCCCATAAAGACGGCCGTTGAGAACATCTCGGCCTTGCAGTTGAAGAAGGGGTTCAAAATACATGAACCTACGTTCCTGGATACCCTCTGCATTGAAGATATAGAATGCTTCTCAGGTCCCATTCTTGCACATATGAAGGAGCTGCTACTAGAATTTGAAGACATCATGCCACAAGATATGCCGAAGCATCTCCCGCCTAGGTGAATTGTGGTCCATGAGATTAAGTTAGTGCCAGGTGCAAAGCCACCTGCCCGGGCGCAGTACAGAATGTCACAACAAGAACTCAATGAACTTCGCAGACAATTGATGGAAATGCTAGACACAGGGATCATCATACCCTCCAAGTCCCCATACGGGTCCCCTGTGCTATTCCAAAAGAAACATGATGGCAGTTTATGACTCTGTGTGGATTATCGGGCTCTAAACAAAATCACAGTGAAGAACAAGTACCCTATTCTGCTAATGGCAGACTTGTTTGATAGATTGGGTGGTGTGACGGTGTTCACCAAAATAGCCCTGAGGACAGGTTACTGGGAAGTTTGGATTAAAGAGGGTGATGAACACAAGATGACCTGCGTGACAAGATATGGGTCGTACGACTTCCTAGTTATGCCACTTAGTTTGACTAATGCGCTAGCCACATTTTGCACCCTGATGAACCAAGTCTTCCGAGAAAACATTGACGAATTCATCGTGGTCTACTTTGATGACATTGTGGTATATAGCCAGACATTGGAAGAACACCTAGAGCACTTGTAGAAGGTCTTAGCCTGATTGTGGGAGAACGAATTATATGCAAAGCTCAAAAACAAATTTATTTCCTCGGACAAGTGATTAAGGAAGGGTGGATCAAGATAGACAAACAGAAGACTCAGGTCATCACATATTATCCGCCGCCAAAGGATATCCATGCTTTGAGGTCGTTCCATGGCCTATTCAACTTCTATCAATGATGTGTGAAGAATTACTCCCTTATTGTAGTGCCGCTGATAGAACTGCTCAAGAAGGCCACACCCTGGGATTGGGACCCAGGCGAGCAGAGGCCTTCAACGTATTGAAAACGGTTATGTCTAGTAGCCCCGTCTTGGCCCTACCTGATTTGGCCAAGCCATTCGAGGTAGAAACAGATGCCTCTGACTATGCCCTTGGTGTATTCTTGCTACAAGATGGGCATCCCATAGCATACGAGAGCTGAAAACTGAAGGATGTAGAGTGGCACGATGCCGCCCAAGAGAAAGAATTATTGGATGTTGTTCATTGATTACGCCTTTGGAGGCATTATCTACTGGGAGCCTCGTTTGTGGTCAAGACAAACAACATATCAATTATCCATTTCATGACCCAGCCAAAGTTTAATGGTCGACAGGCCAGGTGGCAGGAACTCTTAGAGAAATTTTACTTCAATCTAGAGTACCGAAGTGGGAAGACTAATCATATTGCTGATGTGCTCAGTCAGAGGGGTGATCTAGCCTCGGTGTGCCTACTCGCCGCCCTAAAGGGGAGCGAAGTAACCCCCACCATAGAAGACCAGATACAGGACCTACTCATCAAGGATCCCGCTGCACAATATTTGGTTGATTTGGTAAGACAGGGCAAGACTCGCCAGTTCTACATAGAAGATAGTTTCCCGAAAGTAAAAGGGAACCGACTTTATGTTTCTTAAGAGGAGATCTGCGAAGGGCCCTTCTGGCAGAATGCCACGATACTTTGTGGGTTGGGTCATCCCGATGAAGAACGCACCATGGCATTGCTTCACCGTGCATATTATTGGCCTCAAATACCTAATGACGTCGCTCAGCATGTGAAGACTTGTCTAGTATGCCAGAAGGATAAGTCGGACCGCTTGATGCAAGCATGACTCTTGCAACCACTAGCTGTCCCAAAAGACCTTGGGATAGTGTTTCCTAGACTTCATCACCGAATTGCCCAAGGTCAGAGAGCTCACAACCATCCTAGTTGTGGTGGATCGGTTTTCCAAGTATGCTACCTTTATAGTAGCACCACAATATATATCAACAGAAGAAACTGCTCGACTCTTCCTCTCTCATGTCGTCAAATATTGGGGCCTGCCCAAAGACATCGTTAGTAATCGTGACCCATGCTTCACTAGTAACTTTGGGACCCAATTCTTTAAGTGTCTCAGGTCAAAATTGAGTCATAGCTCAAGTTTTCATCTGCAATATGATGTCCAGATGGAGCGATTCAATGGCATACTGGAGGAATATCTATGCCACTTTGTAGCCAGATCGTAGAAGGACTAGGTGAAGCTTTTGGATGCTGCTCAACTGTATTGCAATTCACGAAAGAGCTCTAGTACCAACAAAATCTCTTTTGAAATTGTTACCGGACAATAACCGCTACTCCCACACACTGTGAATGTACAAAACATGCCAAAATCTTCTCGAGCTGCTAACTTCTCAAAAGAATGGAAGCGAAATTTGGAGATAGTGTGGAGCTATGTTGTCAAAGCCCAAAAGCAGATGAAGAGGCATGGTGAACAAAATCGTTGCTTCGTTGAATATCAAGTAGGAGACAAAGTGATAGTCGAAATCCCAAAGCGGTACTTGTTTGCAGGGGTCCATGACCCTTGCCTATTGCAAAAATATATTAGACCCTTATCCATTAAAAGGCGCATTGGGAAAGTTGCATACCAGGTGGATACCCCAGCTTGGTGGAAAATCCATCATGTTTTCCATGTTAGTCTCCTGAAACTTTTTCGGGAAGATATGGAGGATCCTTCACAGAGACAACTCACAGTACCTAGTATTCGAGGCCCCAATTCAACCGGTAAAAGGCGTGGTAAAGATATTCTTGATGATCGAGTGATTCACGCCTCAAGAAAAGATCACCAGGAGTTCTTGGTGAAATGGTAGGGATATGATGCACAGGAGAACACCTAGGAGAGGGGAAAAACCTCAAAGCCTACAAGAGCCTACTAGATGATTATCTTGCAAGTAAGATTCCGAGAAAGTCACCAACTCAGCTGGGGGAGAATGTCATGGGCGGCTTTCCAGCCATGCCCCATGACCCCTTGGACATGCCTTGTGGCGTCCTGACAAGCCTTCCAACACCCAGCGCCACGGTCGGCCCCGTGTTCTCGACAGCTCCAAGTGACAAGCACACATGTGCCTCTGTCACCCCACCACAAGCCATCGCCAATGCCCAGCCACAGGCAGATGCCAACAGCGCCGCTCTAACGGACTGATGCTAAAGACAAAGTTGCTGCCAACAGACTTTTTTCTACCTTATAGAAGACTAAGTCCTTTTTATTGTAAATATAGAGTAGTTTTATGGCATTTTCTTTAAGTGTGCTTCTACAACTTATTTAGGTCAAGTTATGTAACTTTGGTTTATTGTTTTAAGCATTATTAAGCGGGATCAAACAATCAAACTTTCTAGCAAGAAAACAATTCTCCGTACTGGTGTTTCTCCCCTCCCGACACCGTTTTGCTTTTCTGTAATAGCTTTCATTAATTCAATCAAGCTTTTTTGCATTCTCAGTTCTCTTTTCTGCTCTCTCAGTTGCTCATGACATTGGTTTTCCCGTACGGCACTGAAAATCTAGTCTAGCGGCGGTGACCTCAGTTGGTGGACAATAATCACACTGACAACGATTGCTTAGCCTTACGTCGCCCTTCCAAAGAATCTTTGGAAGGCGCTGCGTAACAGTACATATGGAATAGTACTAGTATGTAAATCTTACTGTCCTCTTTCAAAATAGAATGCTAATGTAAGAAAGGGGAAATCATTAGAACAACAATCAACAATCAATGATATCCAAATGCCAAGTTAAAACATATTAATTTACAAAATATGAAGATAATACTATGAAGATGATAATCAAAATATGAATATACTATTATTTTTGGTTGGCAGATCTTTAGCACTGATATACCACTGCTCACAATATCACTGTTTGCAATACCACTACCACTACACGTTTAGCACGGAGTCCGATCACGACCCCATCGGCTAGACCATCTCATCCGAGACATCAACCACAATCACAATTTCAATTATAATTTCCAGCACAATCACCACCATCTGTGCGGCATGGTGTCCGATCACGACCCGATCGGCTAGGCCATCTCATTACAATGTCGTGTAGATCGACATCATCCTTTTCAATCAATCATCTCATCCCAGTTAAGTGGAATAATTTTATCACATCAATCTCATCCCAAATAAGGGGAATACCTTTGTCACGTCAATCTCATCCCAAATAAGGGGACTAATCACAATCCAGTCCTACACCGACACATGTAGTTTCGGGGTTAGGTTATTTCAACCTACCCTTCCTCGGTGACTATGGATACTCCCCAAAATATTTTTTATTTGCATACAAAGGAAACATCAATACAAATGCATTTACCTCATAACTTTTCATACCGTATATAGCCTCATTGGTACTTTCAACCACTTACAACATCATTATTTCATTGGCTCTCTTGGCCATATATATGATTCATCATTCGTGTCACGGTGGCCGTATTTCATATTCCACACTTTCATTTCTCTCGTTTCATAGATCATCATCATAAATATCAACAAATAGAATATCCCAAAAATCACAACTTTAGGTTCATTAGTAATGAAGACTTTAAAGACAATGGATTTCTTTACAAGAAATGGAGTAAAATTATTTACAATCGAAGCACAAGTTAAAATCATAAACGAGTAACACACCATTTATTCTTGAAATACTTTTCCCCAAAAAGGAAAATACACAATTTCCACTCACGAATATGTAAGAATGCAAAACACATTGAAAATACTCATAAAGCAAAGCATTAGTTAAAACAAAGACATTGGAGCATAACTTCAGGACATATCTACTTTTCAAGTAATTTTGGAACAGTTGAATCAACGCTCATTTCATAATCTTTTTCACATAATCTCATTTAATTGGTACCTATAGCCACAAGTATAACTTTCATTCTTGGCACGGTGGCCACGCTGTATATCTTCAACTCATGTTTTTTACTTTCGAGCATCTTTATAGATTATCAACAACAAGGCATTTCCAATCAAGACTTTGGGTACACATATGAGAAATTAAGAGTCTTAAGCATATCGAGTTTTTCTCACATAATTTGGCATACTAGCTTTCATTTGGAACATGACTCAAAGCCATAACATTTTACTACACTAACCGTACGTTGAACATATATCTTTCGACATAAGGCTCATTCGGAATAGTTAAGTTTATAAGGATTAACACGTAACATAGGAATTAGGAACTTGAGCCAACCATGCTTGAAACTTAGGGGAACATCATGAAATTCAATTGTAAGAGAGTAGTTTAGCCAACACACCCGAAAGTCGCCCGTTAATAATACTATGACGATCCACAACGCTAAGAAACTTTAATCTACAATAACATCCAATGTGACAAATATTAGTGATAAATTCCATAATTTAGGCCATTTAGGCACTTTATCAAAGACCTAGCAGGTATGAATCTCCACATCTCTTAACCATAGAATTAGTTCATCCAACTACTACCATTTACCAACAATTTATCCCACCATTATTCTTAAACAATTCTTAACTTCCAACATCACATACATGACCATCCATCCACACCCAACCAACAAAATTCCATCATATAATAACCTTTCAATCTCTACAATGGTTATGTATTTAAATTGGGAACTTATGGCTTCCGACCACCATACCATAAGTTAACAACAACAACAACAACAACCCAGTAGAATCCCATTAATGGGGTCTGGGGAGGGTAGAATGTACGCAGACCTTACCCCTACCCCGAAGGAGTAGAGAGGCTGTTTCCGAAAGACCATCGGCTTAAAAAAAA
>AWOL01S0045926.1:0-74277 GCA_000715115.1 Nicotiana otophora
TATATATATATATATATATATAGCCTTGAAACAACCCAACAAAAGATAACAACATCTCTTCCCCTTTCAAGTGCTATCTTGTAATCGTTCACTCCAACACCACAAACAACATTTAATTAACCTTAACAACCATCAAAAAGATGTTAAACATACCTTAGGCAGCAAATAAAATTCGAACCCTAAGCTTAACTTTGCTCACCATCATCCTTATTTACATCACAACACCATAGAGGGATTATTCGTCACCTTTGGCTAACTTTGATGTTGTATTATGGTGTATTTTCTTGAAATTTATTTGGATCCTTGGGGGAACTGTTTGGGGGGTTTTGGAGAGTGTTAGAATTTAAGGATTTCGAAAAATGATCAAATTGCATCCCATAAAGGAGATAAAAATAGGTGAAGGTCGGCCACATACCAAGTGGGTCCCATAGGGGCTGTCTGCGTAGTGTCGTGAAAACGCGAATATCTCTCTACTCCGATGTCGTATCGACGAACGGATTAATGCTTTAGAAACTATACTTGAAGATATTCAATTTTGTAGGTGGATAATCCCTTAAATCTAAGTACATTGGTAGAAATGCACAGCTATATTTGACTTAATTTTCAGAACATTTATGAATGTAACTAGTGATGACCTTTGCAAACTTTTGTTCCACAACTCGCTTGACTTCAAAACATAATACACGACTATGATACGACTAAAATAACTCATAGCATAACCTCCTTATCATATTAATAACACTAGTCTCACTCCAATAGTACTTGTTATAATATTCCCAACTGGTCGACTTTTGACGAAACTTATTCTTTTCAATTCATTTAGCTTCTAAGCCTTCCAACCCTCTTGGTACTTGGTATTCATGATCGTAAGTATTTATAACCTCCAAGTTAAAATGATTAAATTACTTCACATACTTTCAAAGATGATCTCATTTCTTAGCTTACCTCGATTGACTTGCAACATACTTTTACATACGAAAATATGGGGTGTAACATTATTCTCCCCCCTTTGGAACATTCGTCCTCGAATGTTGACTGATGCGCTTATCAATCTCATAACCTATAGCTCTTATGAATATATTAATAGTGTCCTTGCAATTTAGGCAACTATTCTATGAATAAATCCAAAGGCAATGGCATTCACCCCTTTAGGCCTGTTTCTCACACCACGACTTGTGGTCGGAATTCTTTCAATCTCATAATTGTTGCTACCTTCTATCATACAACCTGTACGACTCTATCCTTGTATGCGCGCCTATGCGTCACTTCTCTCCCTTTTCCTCTAGCTTTTATCCAGTCTCTAGGCCTCACTTTGTGCAAGTACACTACTATGACAAGTTGTCCGTCTCGGCGTCTATAGGTGTACTGAAGTTCTTTGCTCGGTACTTTGTCGAACTTACGACTATTGCTATATCTTGTTTCATAGCCTCGGTTATCTATGCTTATGGATGTACTACATCTAGGTAGGTTAGACTATACCATAACACTTACTTCAGTTTATTATTACCGAGTTCTGCTACCCAACTCTAGGTTACTCTCTCGCTGCTTATCATATATGTATAAATCTTAGCCCTTTAATGCTTCCTCGTTACTGTTAATCTTAATAATGACATCCTAATAGCATCTCATACTTTGTAACTTTTATCAATCTATTGTTGATTCACCTTAATGTTGATCTATAATCTACCACTGATAACTTGAAATCTCTTACGGAATACATTTTCATTAGGGCTTATGTCTCATCAAGAACATCTGCAGTTATTTGCCTGATCCACCTAGGAATGATATTAAACTTCAATAGCCATATTTCATAGAATCCCAACGTGATTCGTCTTAAGGGGGTATTCTAATCCCATGCAATTCATGAAATGACTTCTCTTTGAATCATTACTCAATCGAAGGTCTAAATGTCATCCTCTTATCATTTATCAATATTAAACCCTTATTCTTGTTACATTTTGCGTTTTCCTATGCTAAAGTTTCTTCTTAAGTTAATCAACGTAGACTCGGAAATGAGATTATTTTTGAGGTTATAAGCATTTATGCTATTTATAACAGGTGATAAGTAAGTGTCGTCAAAGTTAAAGGGTAAACGGATCAAAGAAAATGAGTTTCGTTGAAGGTTGTCAATTTGAGATAAAATACGGTCTGAGCTATAACACCCAGTAATGATGAACTAGTGCCATACAAGGTACCACATGACCATAATAGTAACGTGTATAAGGTATGATAAAAGTGAGTAGTATTTTAAGTAATTTGGGATAATTCTCAATTATGTGGATAATTATTGATTTGAGTGAGAAGTTAACTAATTAATTGGAAATTTGTGGATAAGTTTGGTGGTGAAATTAGATCTCCCAATGTGGCAGCAAGTTGGATTGATAATCAAGTCTTATAGTGACTAAGTAAATTAGGTATCTAGGTTGTATATTTAGGGAAATTGTTGACTAAGTCATCACATGAAGTGGGGCCCACTCCTATAATAAGAAACCTCCCTAATTTATTAAGGGGAGATGGATAAAGGCTTCAACAAAGTAAAGGATGAGATCTTCAACAATAGTAACGGGTGTAGCTTCAAAAACTCATATGAACCCTTTCGGTGCTACAACAGCGTCAGATGAAATTTTATGGGAGCACAGTACTATCTTTCTCAAGAATATCATACGGATTTTTCCCTGCATCGATCCGCCGTTACGTGTTTTGTCGAAATTGACGTGAGTTAGAGGGATTGTAAAGGGAATCGGCTCAGGTATGTTAAGGCTACTCATTCTTTCCTTTTGGCATGATTCATACGATACAAACAAAATGAGTAAACGCACAACTTTCATAAATGCCTCCATTCATAGAAGCACTAGGGGTGCCTATATTCTTGATTCCCCACGTGTCTTATTGTTACATCATCTGTTCATGGGTCTCAGAAAAATACGTAGTTGATAAAGTTTATCCGAAGGCATATTGATCTTATGATATTTCGAGAAATCTTATTAATGTATTTCTTATGCATTTTATTCATTTATACATGTACATTGACCCATGACTAGATGGCGTTATATACGCATATATTATATATGGGATATGGGAAAAGGTTACGGCGTTATATACGCACCACTACCTGATCTACTAGTATATGTTGATGATTTTGCCCACAGTGGTCGAGATGATATGATGGGATGCCCTCAGAGACTTGATGATGTAATGTACACCTATACCTATGCATGATACAACATTTATACGCATGTGCATGACATTATAAATGTTTCAGGATTCACAAAGTTATTTAGACTCACACGTGGAATTCTTTACTCCATGTTTCTTTTAAGTCTTTATGTACTGATTTTGATGCCTTACATACTCGATACATTATTCGTACTGACATCCCTTTTGCCTGGGGACGCTGCGTTTCATGCCCGCAGGTGCAGGTAGACAAGCTAACGGTCCCCCTTTTTAGGATCTTTGATCAGCGAGAGTTGGTGTGCTCCACTTGATCTGGAACTGTTACTAGTTTTGGTACGCTATTTAGATATGTAGATATGGGTACGACGGGGTCTAGTTCCTTCCTTTATATAGTTGTACACTTTATTAGAGGTCTATAAACAGTCACGTATAGTTGGATAGTATGTGGCCTTCTCGGCTTCCAAATTTGGATATATAGTTGTCTATAGCAGCCTTGTCTGCTCGCCCTACCGTATTCCGCATGTATATGTATATATCTCTTCTGGGCATGTTTTCCTCACATATGTTATTCACGTGATTCAACAGTTTATAGATAGATATTATTCATGACCTACCGTTAATTCATGTTTATATCTTAGACGCATGCTTAGGGGTGTTTGACAGGTAGGACTCGGGCACTCGTAATGGCCTATCAGTTTGGGTCGTGAAAATTCTACTACCAGGGTAGCATTCCCTCTTTTCTAAATGCTCATAGTCTTAAACTCCTCCAAGTTCATTCAGGTTGTACTGAGCTTTTTATATCTTATGGAAACCACTAGCTCTGTTGTTTTGATGGGTTTAATCCCGAGGACTTACCTATTCTCGTCACCTTCTCACTTACATTTTCTTATCCTTACTCCCGTCTACCAAAAACATTGTTGCTCTACCATACTGTCACGACCCAAACCAATGGGCCATGACGGGCACCCGATACCTTACTCAATCGAGTACCAACGTAACGTATCTTTCTTATTACATCATCATATACACGTGACATACATGCACCATGAGCTACACTGGACCTAAACACACTGCGAATAATCAAGCCATCTCAATCTGGCATAACCCTCACAATTCATAACCGAAGGAATAGAGCGCCTCCAAGCATAAACCCTCACATTAACGATAGTACCAAAAATCTCTGTACTTGGTTTCGATCTTTAACCATGAAGAGACTAGCATGTCACACTCATACAATTTCCCCGTGGGGTATGCTCCCACGACTTTCCACGCAGGTAGCCAAGTGCACACATCCATACCACTAGTTGTACTAATTCTGTAAAGCATATCGAGAATCCGCAAATCAATACATAATGCTCCTTCCACATAACACCATTCCCATGCGACACTAGGATAATGTCAGCTTACTATGGACATCTAATTCTTCCCGGCTCATCCGAGCTCGTGACATTCTTGTCAACACCGAACCGCAACCTTGGTCCTCAACTTTCAAATTCCCATGCCGATCACTGCACCTATCATGCCGCTACACGAGAATAACACTTCATCGGCTAGAAACCTTTCGCTTAGCTCATTTCTGAAGAGCCCATGCAACACGCAACTAAATTCCCAAACCGCATAAACATAATCTCAAAGCGTGATCTAAACCGTCATAACTCTTCAGGAATCCATTTACACAACAAAGCCATTTGAATCAAATATCTCCCAAATCAATCATGTCATAGTCACTGTCAAGCCCGCACGTACGACCACAAACCACATGTATAACTTCACACAACGAAGGAACTGATCCTTGCCACAATCATGCTGATTCAGCCATAACTAACCGACCCAACTTCTTCCAATTTGCCCTTGTCCTGACTTTGAAATATGATTTCTCCATTCAAAACATAACGAACTCAATCCGCACTCATCCCGAGTGACCCGAATCACGAGACAACATCGTCTCAATACCAATGACTCATCTCATACCTCCTTACGTGCATAATAGTATCTCCAACTGGTGCACCCATTCTGCAAGACCTTCCGCGAGTCCGAAGCTATTTCTTCCTTTTCCTCTAATACTGCACTTTAATTATTGAATCCACTAGGACCGTTGTTGAGAGTCACCCACTCTGACCTGGACCCAAATATGACCAAACTCCAATGCTCTACTAGTACATGAACACCCTCTCGAATAAGAAACTGGCTGAACCCTTTTCCTTGTACATTACATCGATAAAAGCATAAGCTCCGAATCTTCCCAAAACCCTGAACATGCACCGATAACACCGAATATAGCACACGTCCATCAAGTTCTTAGCTGAATTACCCCTGATATTTCATTTTCTTAGTCATAAATAATCCGCCAACGCACCGATAACCAAAAACTGTACAAGCAAACAACCACGCGATCCAATCGTAAACGGTGGGGCTCCCCCACTTAGCTTTAAGCTACCATCACATAATGCAGAGCCCAGAACGATTCCTCCTTTTCAATTACTATGATTTCGCACCATTAACCCGCCAGACTTCTCGAAGTCTTTTGTTAAGCTTTTCATGAACATCCTGAATCACCAGTCACAGTAACACACTCGACCTCTTATCGGGTAGCAAGTAATATTCCTTGTAAAAACTTCATCAACATCACGCCACCACTAACCTTCTCATAAGAGACAACCCACCTATGCAACTCCTTACCGACATCTTCCAACAACGCGGCACTGGGTACCAATAACACGTAATCAGTAAATTCTCCTCAGGTCATGCTCACCCACCAGCTGTATGAGTCTCCTCCTTCCCTATTGACATAAACTGAAAGTTCAATAATACCTTCCAAACTCTAGTCATATTGCACCTGAAACGATAATCAGATCTTCACACCCCTCTTCATTTCAATCAAACTCCTTTCTACCATATTCAATCTTTCTTCGTACAGTAACCATCACTTCAAATAAAATTCATAGGCCAAATCACCTTCCATCATGATTCCCAAACCGTTCTACACTTTCTCAAGGCACGCCATTATCCTACCACAGAATCCATATGCTAATCTGCCTCTCTTACTTCGGTTAAACTGTCACAACCCAAACCGATGGGCCGCGATAGGCACCCGGTGCCTTACTCAACCGAGTACCAACATTTCATATCATTCTTATCGTACTGTCATTGTAAAATTGGCCAAACGGGCCATCATCGGCTAACCAAAATAAACATAAGGGAATACTCAACATAAGACGACCCAATTTGACGTAAACAAGTATACATGTGACATAGGGCCTATAAGACAAAATTTTTACTGAACATAGGCCGATACGGCCTTATAATCTTTCACGTATACGATATATGTCTCCAAGCCTCTAAGGATACATAAATGTTATAAAGGTCGGGACAGAGTCCCGCCATACCAATCAACACATTTCCTAATCATATTGACCAATAGTAACTCCGGAGCAAATGAAGCACATCAACATCTTCCGCTGAGCTGATAGCCAACTTGGAGGACGCTCGACCTATCTATCGGGACCTTCAGGCATGAAACACAGCGTCCCCAGGCAAAAGGGATGTCAGTACAAATAATGTACCGAGTATATAAGGAATGAAAATCAGTAAACAATCGACATGAGAGAAACATGGAGTAAAAGATTCAACATGTATATCTGAATAGCTCTGTGAATCATTTAATATTATAATATCATGCATATGCATATAAATGTCATACCATGCATGGGTATATACGTTCATGACATCATCAAGCCTCTAAGGGCATCCCATCATATCATCTCGGCCACTATGGGCAAATCATCAACGTATACCAGCTGATCAGGTATAAATTCATGAAATGCATAAGAAATACGTTAATAAGATTTCTCAAAATATCATAAGATCACTATGCCTTTGATTAATACCAGGAAATAAACTTTTTCAACTTATGTATTTTCTAAGACCCAATAATTGATGATAGAATAATATGACACATGGGGAATCAAGAATATAAGCATCTCTAGTATTTCTATTAATAGAGTCATTTATGAAAATTATGCATTTGCTCGTTTCGTTTTGTCGTATAGATCATGCCAAAAGAAAGAAGGGATAGCCTTAACACACCTCAACCGATTCTCTTGACTATCCCTCTAACACACGTAAATTGAGACGAAACACGTAACGGCAAGATCGGAGTAGGAAAACATCCGTATGATATTCTTGAGAAAGATTGCACCGTACTCCCTTATAATTGTAAAATCTCACGTTGCTTTGAATTGTTGAACATCTTATCTTGCTTATGTGACTTACGTTTGTAACACACAAACATTTACGTCTGAATTCCTATCACATGCATATAAGAATGAGTTTCTGACTTAGGATTCTTTATAATGAATATGTGACTATCTTTATTAAATGGATATGACGCATGTCCTTTAAGACTTGCCACATAATATAATGACTAAGAGTCACAATTCTTGGGGTGGCTTACTGCCACGTGGGGGAGGGTATAATATTATCCAAAGCTTTTTAATTACTCTCCCACTAAAAGTCATTAATTACCCAATTATCCACATAATTTAAGAATTACCTCAACTTACTTAAAATACTACTCACTTTTAATACATTTTATACACCATACTATCATGGCCATATGGTACCTTGTATGGTACTAGTCCATAAATATCGGTACTATAGCTCGGACCGTATTTTTTCTTAAAATGTCAAACTTCGACGAAAACTCATTTTCTTCGATTTGCTTACCCTCTCACCTTCGCGAATTTACTTATCACTTGGTTGAAATAGCATAATACTTATAATTCCAAAAAAATTTCATTCCCGAGCTTACGTCGATTTATTTATGGCGTATGTTTATATACGAAAATATGGGGTGTAACATCATTCCCCCCCTTTGGAACATTCGTCCTCAAATGTTAACTGATGCACTTATTATTCTCATAACCCATAGCTCTTGCGAATACTTAAATACTCCTATCTAGGCAACTGTTCTGTGAATGAATCCCAAACACCAGGGCATTCCCCCCTTTAGGCCTCTTTCTTACACCACGACTCGTGGTCGGAATCATTCCAATCTAGTAACTATTGCTACCTTCATGTCATGCAGCCTGTACGACTTTTTCCTTGTATGTGCGCCTATGCGACTCTTCTCTCCTTTTTCCTCTAATTTTTAGCCAATTTCCAGGCCTCACTTTTTAAGCACATACACAGCTTGATAAGATGTCTCTCTGGGTATCTATAGGCATATTGAGGTTCTTTGCTCGATACTTTGTTGAACTTACGAATATTGCTATATCTTATTTCATAGCCCTGGTTATACATTCGTATGACTTTACTGTATCTAGGTAGGTCATACTATACCATAACTCTTACTATGATTTATCGTTACTGAGGTATGCTACCGAACTCCAGGTTACTTTCATTGCGTATCCCATATGTATAAATCTAAGTCCTTTAATGCTTACTCATTACTGTTCATCTTAAGAATGACGGCTTAATCTCATCTCATACTTTGTGACTTTTGCCCATCCATTGTTGATTCACCTCAATATTGATCTACAATATACCACTGATAACTTGAACCTTCTTACCTAATACCTTGCCACTAGGGCTTGCGTTGCATCAAGGAATATTTGAAGTGATTTTCCTAATCCACATGGGGGCGATACGATACTATACTTCCATAATCGTATTTCATAGCACCCCAATGTGATTTACCTTACGTGGATATTTTAGTCCTTTACAATTCATGAAATCATTACTCAATCGAAGGCCCAAATGTCATCCTTTATCTATCACAATTACACCCTTATTCTACTACCAGACATCATTCCATCTCTTCTAAATGCTATTAGTCTTAGACTCCTTTGAGTTCGTTCAGGCTATGCTGAGTTTTCAATGACTTAGAGAAACCATTAGCTCTCTTCTTTTCATGGGCTGAATCCCGAGGACTTATCCATTTCTCGTCACCTTCTCACTCGCCCTTTCTTGTCCTTATTCATGTCTTCCTAAAACCTTGTCGTGTTACCATACTTTAGCTTACAACCTATACATGTCTATTTATACTACTCGTAACATTTCTTCAGCTTGCTTGCATCATAGATTTCCTTATGTCATCCTGGAACATCAATCGAGACATCACATATTCTCTAACTCTTCTTTACTATCTTGACTAGATCTATCGATACCTAGAAACCATAGGTTGGAAGATATGCAACTGATGACGATGCTACCATTCCTGGATACTGAATCCCAGCGCTTCTAACCTTCTATCTGTAGTATGGATTATTCACAACCATCTGTATTTGAGTATCTCGTACGTCATTCACCTTTACCTTATTTACCTTAAAATCTCGCATCACAACTCCTATCTCTTTCATGACCTAGCTTTAACATAGGTATAATTCACATTCACAACTTGAATCTCTATTATAATACTTGCACCTCTGGTGCGTACACAATCCGGTGGGAGCTTCATACTGACTTCTTATAAGACTAGTACTCTTCTGAATGGCTTTATCATAGATCTGTTATAGAATATGGCTATTGTACTATCTCTCTTGTACCTCTAATATTTAAGAGTGATCCTGCAATGTTCTCAATCGCGAGGTCTATAATTTTTTGGGTCCAATAATCAGACTCATGATTTACTTAGTTGGTGTAACTCTTTAGTTTCATCTTCCCTCTGATCAACCTTTATGTAGGCTTAAGCTATCTTCCGATCTGCTGCTCATGGTATGAATTATTAATTTATCTTTTAATAGACCCTATGGAATATCCGTGATACCATCTTATAACAATTCAATCCCTTGTCTATGACCTAGACTCAATATTTTCTTTTAACTTATACCAGAGTATTCTACGACTATATGATTGTCAACATATATGCTTCATGAATAGTACTCCAAAATCTTGAGTGCATTCGTAACATAACTCACTCTGGATCATTGATCGAACGTTCCTTCTCAGCTTTCTTAAAATGTAAGATATTGCCTTTCCTGGTCTTTCTGCCCCATCTTAGTTCCCACGCATGCTGGAGTTTTCGTGCAACTTATATGATCTCGAATCCTACTTTTGATT
The DNA here is from genome assembly GCA_000715115.1 of Nicotiana otophora. Lineage (NCBI taxonomy): Eukaryota > Viridiplantae > Streptophyta > Magnoliopsida > Solanales > Solanaceae > Nicotiana > Nicotiana otophora. The sequence continues at coordinate 10,234 of AWOL01S0045926.1, forward strand.
TTTTTACTTTCCGTTCATTAGCCACGGTAGGTGCCACTTTCTTATGGAGTGCATACAATATTGTAGAGAGACTGTATTTACATGACCATTTCCTCTTTAGGGCACTGCGCTTAGGTTGAAGCCTTCTTCTTTATTTCCTCAGCTAGTATTTCGTTGTAGTACTTAGGGAAGACATTCTGACTCTTGTAAAGCTGCGAGCTTATTACATCGTATACTTGACAGACTTTTTGATGTTCTTCCTTGCCTATAATTATCCATAGTTACTTATTTCCATGCCCATGTGCTTGTAGGGTTGCTCCTGAACTGATGTTTTGACTGTCTTCCCAGTGGCATTCTCTTTTATTTACCTTTAACTACCCCAACTCCTATGTGAATATATCTCAAGGATCATGATGTCATATCTGCGAGACTGAATTCCTATGTTGGGGTTCACTATGTTTATCTTGAACGATATGTTGATTTGTCTGTAACCTCTTATCTAGTCATAACTAGACTCTTCCTGAATTAACTACTAACTGCTCGTTGGTCCATTTTCATATATGTATTCCGCGTAATCCCTCATGGATTATTCCCTTTGTCTTAACTTACTTCTTGCACTGGCTCCTTATTTATCAATAACATCTCGGGTAGGCACCCTTACTTCTTTTCCTTGACATCGTGTTTGCATAATATTATGGAATCGTAGCATATCCGTAGGATTTGAATCAGTGCTATCTCATTCCTTTTCTCATTTTTATCGCATTCTTTTACCATTCCATAGTTACTAGAACCTCTTATTTCTGACTTCATGCCACATCATTCCATATTCACCCCTTTAAGAGAGTACTAAGAATTGGAGCTACGACGATCTATGTATAGATATCTTACCTCTTCATCTTTGGCATCTTTTCACATCATCGATGATCCCTACTTGCCTCGCAATAATCCTTCTGTACCAAGGATAACAAAATTCCTCACCCGCGAGGGTGACACTTAGTGTAACTGGCACATACAGTCCCTTAAGCTTAACTTTACTCATCTTGCTTGCTTTAGGGAAGCGTCTTCCTGAATGAACTTTAAAAGGTATTCCTCTGTCGTCCATTCTTTTATCGCGGGGATGCAATCTCTAAAATTCTCATCATGTCGGCTGTTACTCAGTCCTTAGTTCATGCTTAGTTTATCTTGTTCATCAATCCATGCTGATTTCTTATTACTCTGGGGTCTAACATTTCCTTTTGGTAGTCACGTTGGAGTCACGAACTTATTTCTCGAAATGAGGATATGACTTTATGGCCTATACTCTTTTGTTGTCTCAAGGCCTGTCACCTCTCGTCCTTTCCTTCACTTGACTATAGATTCTGTAATACTGTCATCTTTTTGATCTACGTTTGTTATACATGAATCACATCTTACTCATAATGCTTCATTAACTCTCTTCTTATTCCCCACTAACATTTATGTTTATCACTTTATTATGAAAACTCGAACAAGACATTCTTTTGCTTTTAGCTCCCCTTGCTCCATTTACTGGCTCTTTGGGTTTCCTAACATTCTTTCTCCACTAGGGACGGGAGCTACACTAAGGTAATATTTATCCCATCAAGGCTTCTAGTGCCTATTTTTGTAGTATTCATATCTAGCTGTACTATTTTAGAGTGCACCCTCTGGGTGTCTCACAAGGAGATCTATTAGCACCTTTACAATATCCTTCGAAAATGTCAACTAATGCTAACAATCCATCCACCATTTTGGGTTACCCTAACCCCAGCTAGATTTTGCTATCCTGACTTCTCTTATACTACTCAAAAGGCTTATATTCCTCTACGATAATCTTCATTAGCTGGGTAGCTCGTACCATTTTTCATCTTGCTTCTTTTACTTGCTGAAACTTTTATCTACCTTTCGATTCTCTTATTCCTTTTTACCATAAGAGTGGATAGACATTTTTGCCTTAGGGATCCTTATCAAGAAGTTTTAGACATCTTAATAAACACATGATCTGGAGAAGACCTCACATTTACTCATCATAAGCATCATGAAAAATCGAGTTCATTTGACTCAACTCTTCCACAACTATATCTCTTACCAACCGTCTTTCTGGATGTAGGCATCGTCATATTATGAATAAGATAGAGTTTAGGAAATTGAGTTCTTACAAATGAGCTCTACCACACGATCTAGAGTAAGAAGAAAGAGTGACAGTTCTAAATGCCCTGTAGCCTCCTGCTTATAAGTGAGGTGCACAACACACCCATAAACAAGACTCTACTAGACACGGCTTGTAAACTCCCAGGACAGAACTACTCTGATACCACTTTTGTCACGACCCAAACTGATGGGACGCGATGGGCACCTGGTGCCTTACTCAACCGAGTACCAATATTTCATATCATTCTTATCGTACTGTCATTGGCAAATGGGCCAAACAGCCGTCATGGGCTAACCAGAATTAACATAAGGGAATACTCAACATAAGATGACCCAAATTGACGTAATCAAGTATACATGTGACATAGGGCCTATAAGACCAAAATTTCACTGCACATAGGCTGATAAGGCCGTACAATCTTTCATGTGCATGATATATATCTACAAGCCTCTAAGGATACATAAATGTTATAAAGGTCGGGACAGAGCCTCGCCATACCAATCAACACATTTCCTAATCATATTGACCAATAGCAACTCCGGAGTAAATGGAGCGCACCAACATCTTCCGCTAAGCTGATAGCCTACTTGGAGGACTCTCGACCTGTTTATCGGGACCTGCGGGCATGAAACGTAGTGTCCCCAGGAAAATGGGAGGTCAGTACAAATAATGTACTGAGTATGTAAGGAATGAAAATCAGTAAACAATAGATATGAGAGAAACATTGAGTAAAAGACTCAACATGTATATCTGAATAGCTCTATAAATCATTTAATATTATAATATCATGCATATGCGTATAAATTTCATACCATGCATGGGTATATGCGTTCATAATATCCTCAAGCCTCTGAAGGCATTCCATGATATCATCTCGGCCACTGTGGGCAAATCATCAATGTGTACCAGCTGATCAGGTGGTGGTGCGTATATAACACCGTAACCTTTTCCCATATCCCATATGCCATCTGGTCATTGGTCAATGTACATGTATAAATGCATAAGAAATACGTTAATAAGATTTCTCAAAATGTCATAAGATCACTATGCCTTTGATTAATATCACGAAATTAACATTATCAACATACGTATTTTCTGATACCTATGAACAGATGATAGAATAATATGACACGTGGGGAATCAAGAACATAAGCATCTCTAGTATTTCTATTAATAGAGTCATTTATGGAAATTGTGCATTTGCTCGTTACGTTTGCGTCATATAGATCTTGCCAAAAGAAAGAAGGGATTGCCTTAACATACCTAAATCGATTCTCTTGACTATCCTTCTAACACACGTTAATTGCGACGAAACACGTGACCGCAAGATCGGAGTAGGGAAACATCCGTATGATATTCTTGAGAAAGATTGCATCGTACTCCCTTATAATTGCAAAATCTCACGTTGCTTTGAATTGTTGAAGATCTTATCTTGCTTATGTGACTTACGTTTGTAACACACAAACATTTACGTCTGAATTCTTATCGCATGCAAATATAAACGAGTTTCTGAATTCATAATGAATATGTGACTCTCTTTATTAAACGGATATGACTCAGGTTCTTTAAGAATGAATATATGTCTCTTCTTTATTAAATGGACATGACTCATGTCCTTTTAGACTTTTCACATAATATAATGCCTAGGAGTCACAATTCTTGGGGTGGCTTGCTGCCACGTGGGGCATGGTCTAATATTATCCAAAGATTTTTAATTACTCTCCCACTGGGTACCTCATACTTTTTTTATCTTGCTTCTTTTAGTTGCTGAAATTTGTATCTACCTTTCGATTCTCTTATTCCTTTTTACCATAATAGTGGATAGACATTTTTGCCTTAGGGATCCTTATCAAGAAGTTTTACACATCTTAGTAAACACATGATCTGCTGAAGACCTCACATTTACTCATCATAAGCATTATGAAAAATCGAGTTCATTTGACTCAACTCTTCCACAGCTATATCTCTTACCAACCGTCTTTTTGGATGTAGGCATCGTCGTATTATGAATAAGATAGAGTTTAGGAAATTGAGTTCTTACAACTGAGCTCTACCACCCGATCTAGAGTAAGAAGAAAGAGTGACAGTCCTAAATGCCCTGTAGCCTCCTGCTTATAAGTGAGGTGCACAACACACCCATAAACAAGACTCTACTAGACACGGCTTGTAAACTCCCTAGGACAGAACTACTCTGATACCACTTTTGTCACGAGCCAAACCGATGGGCCGCGAGGGGCACCTGGTGCCTTACTCAACCGAGTACCAACATTTCATATCATTCTTATTGTACTGTCATTGGCAAATGGGCCAAATAACCATCATGGGCTAACCAGAATCAACATAAGGGAATACTCAACATAAGACGACCCAAATTGACGTAATCAAGTATACATGTGACATAGGGCCTATAAGACCAAAATTTCACTGAACATAGGCTGATAAGGGCGTACAATCTTTCACGTGCACGATATATATCTACAAGCCTCTAAGGATACATAAATGTTATAAAGGTCGAGACAGAGCCTCTCCATACCAATCAACATATTTCCTAATCATATTGACCAATAGCAACTCCGGAGTAAATGGAGCGCACCAACATCTTTCGCTAAGCTGATAGCCTACTTGGAGGAATCTTGACCTCTCTATCGGGACCTGCGGGCATGAAACGCAACATCCCCAGGAAAAAGGGACGTCAGTACAAATAATGTACCGAGTATGTAAGGAACGAAAATCAGTAAACAATAGATATGAAAGAAACATGGAGTAAAAGACTCAACATGTATATCTGAATAGCTCTGTGAATCATTTAGTATTATAATATCATGAATATGCATATAAATACCATACCATGCATGGGTATATGCGTTCATAACATCATCAAGCCTCTGAGGGCATCCCATCATATCATCTCGGCCACTGTGGGCAAATTATTAATGTATACCAGCTGATCAGGTGGTAGTGCGTATATAACGTCGTAACCTTTTCCCATATCCCATATACATACATATATATATGTATATATATATATATACACATATATACGCGTATACAACGCCATCTTGTCATGGGTCAATGTACATCTATAAATGCATGAAATGCATAAGAAATACATTAATAAGATTTCTCAAAATATCATAAGATCACTATGCCTTTGATTAATATCAGGAAATAAACTTTATCAACTTACGTATTTTCTGAGACCTATGAACAGATGATAGAATAATATGACACATGGGGAATCAAGAACATAAGCATATCTTGTATTTCTATTAATAGAGTCATTTATGGAAATTGTGCATTTGCTCGTTACGTTTGTGTCGTATAGATCATGCCAAAAGAAAGAAGGGATGGCCTTAACATACCTAAACCGATTCTCTTGACTATCCCTCTAACACACATTAATTGCGAAGAAACACGTGACGGCAATATCGGAGTAGGGAAACATCCGTATGATATTTTTGAGAAAGATTGCACTCTACTCCCTTATAATTGCAAAAGCTCACGTTGCTTTGAATTTTTGAAGATCTTATCTTGCTTATGTGACTTACGTTTGTAACACACAAACATTTACGTCTGAATTCTTATCACATGCATATATGAACGAGTTTCTGAATTCATAATGAATATGTGACTGTCTTTATTAAAGGGATATGACTCAGGTTCTTTAAGAATGAATATATGTCTCTCCTTTATAAAATGGATATGACTCGTGTCCTTTAAGACTTTACACATAATATAATGACTAGGAGTAACAATTCTTGGGGTGGCCTGCTGCCACGTGGGGCATGGTCTAATATTATCCAAAGATTTTTAATTACTTTCCCACTAGGTACCTCGTACCCTTTTTTATCTTGCTTCTTTTACTTGCTGAAACTTGTATCTACCTTCCGATTCTCTTATTCCTTTTTACCATAAGAGTTGATAGACATTTTTGCCTTAGGGATCCTTATCAAGAAGTTTTACACATCTTAGTAAACACATGATCTGCTGAAGACCTCACACTTACTCATCATAAGCATCATGATAAATAGAGTTCATTTGACTAAACTCTTCCACAGCTATATCTCTTACCAATTGTCTTTCTGGATGTAGGCATCGTCGTATTATGAATAAGATAGAGTTTAGGAAATTGAGTTCTTACAACTGAGCTGTACCACACAATCTAGAGTAAGAAGAAAGAGTGACGGTCCTAAATGCCCTGTAGCCTCCTGCTTATAAGTGAGGTGCACAACACACCCATAACTAAGACTCTACTAGACACGGCTTGTAGACTCCTTAGGACAAAACTACTCTGATACCACTTTTGTCACGACCCGAACCGATGGGCCGCAACGGGCACCCGGTGCCTTACTCAACCGAGTACCAACATTTTATATCATTCTTATCGTACTATCATTGGCAAATGGACCAAACCGGCCGTGATGGGCTAACCAGAATAAACATAAGGGAATACTCAACATAAGACGACCCAAATTGACGTAATCAAGTATACATGTGACATAGGGCCTATAAGACCAAAATTTCACTGAACATAAGCCGATAAGGCCGTACAATTTTTCACGTCCACGATATATGTCTACAAGCCTCTAAGGATACATAAATGTTATAATGGTCGGGATAGAGCCCCGCCATACCAATCAACCCATTTTCTAATTATACTGACCAATAGCAACTCCGGAGTAAATGGAACGCACCAACCTCTTCCGCTAAGCTCATAGCTTACTTGGAACACTCTCGACCTATCTATCGGGACCTGCGGACATGAAACGCAGTGTCCCCAGGAAAAAAGAACGTCTGTACAAATAATGTACTGAGTATGTAAGGAATGAAAATCAGTAAACAATAGATATGAGAGAAACATGGAGTAAAAGACTCAACATGTATATTTGAATAGCTCTGTGAATCATTTAATATTATAATATCATGCATATGCATATAAATGTCATACCATGCATGTGTATATGCTTTCATAACATCATCAAGCCTCTGAGGGCATCCCACCATATCATCTCGGCCACTTTCGGCAAATAATCAATGTATACCAGCTGATCAGGTGGTGGTGCGTATATAATGATCGCGGTAGTGGCTTCGGGATCGCGAAGTATATTACACCAGAAACCAGCATAAGTCCAAAAAAACCAGATTTTCCATGTTTAAATCATCTGTAGCCTATTTGAAACTCACCCGAGCCCTCGGGGCTCCAAACTAAATAGGCACACAAACGAAAAAATCCCATACGAACTCGCTCACGCGATCAAAACACCAAAAGAATGCCTAGAACTACGAATCAGACACCAAATCAAATGAAATTTTCAAGAAAATTTTAGAAGTTCTATTTTAACAACTGGATGTCCGAATCACGTCAAACCAACTCCGTTTCTCACCAAATTTGACAGATAAGTCATAAATATAGTAATGGACCTATACCGAGTTCTGGAACGAAAATACGAACCTGGTATCAACAAAGTCAAATATTGGTCATACCCTTAGATTCATTAAGCCTTTAAACTTCAAAATTTTGACAAAAAATGATAACTCGAGCTAGGGACCTCCGAGTTCGATTTAGGGCATACGTCCAGGTCCCAAATCACGAAACAGACACACAGGGACCGTCAAAACATCGATCCAGGTCTGTTTGCTAAGAATGTTCAACAAAGTCAAAACAAATGGATTTTTAAAAGCAAAGTTTCATGTTTTATCAACTTTTAACATAAACGCCTTCCGGAAAAATACCCTGACTACGCACGCAAATTGAGGAAGGCCTAAAGAATCTATTGGAGGCTTCGGAACACAAAATTAAGGTTTAAGATTTTAGATGACCTATCGGGTCATCACATTCTCCACTTCTAAAACAACCGTTCGTCCTCGAACGGACATAAAAAAGTACCTGGACTGCTGAAAAGGTGTGGGTATCTACTCCACATGTCAGACTCAAACTCCCAAGTAGCCGCCTCGACCACCTGGTCTCTCCACTGCACTCGAATTGAAGGATAACTCTTAGACCTCAACTGTCGAACCTGTCGAGCTAGAATAGCCACCGGCTCCTCTTCACAAGTCAAATCCTTGTCCAATTGGACTGAGCTGAAGTCTAAAACATGGGATGGATCACCGTGATACTTCCGGAGCATGGACACATGGAACACCGGATGGACTGCTAATAAGCTAGGTGGCAATGCGAGCCTGTATGCCACCTTACCCACTCTCTCCAGAATCGCAAAGGGTCTGAAGTACCTAGGGCTCAACTTGACCTTCTTTCCAAACCTCATCACACCCTTGATGGGTGAAACCTGAAGCAATACTCTCTCTCCGACCATGGATGCAACATCACGAACTCTAAGGTCGACATAACTCCTCTGCCTAGACTGAGCTGTGTGAAGTCGATCCAGAATCATATTGACCTTATCCAAGGCATCCTGTACCAAATCTGTACACAACAACCAAGCCTCCCCCAGCTCGAACTATCCAACTAGTGATCGGCACCACCTCCCACATAATGCATCATAGAGAGCCATCTGAATACTGAACTAGTAGTTGTTATTGTAGGAAAACTCTGCAAGTGGCAAGAACTGATCCCAAGAACCCCCGAAATCTATAACACAAGCGCAGAGCATATCCTCCAATATCTGAATAGTGCGCTCAGCCTGTCCGTCCGTCTGAGGATGTAATGCTGTGCTGAACTCAACATGTGTGCCCAACTCATGTTGTACTGCTCTCCAGAAGTGCGAGGTGAAATGCGTACCTCGATCCAAAATGATAGACACGGGCACACCGTGAAGACGGATGATCTCGCGGATGTAAATCTCATCCAACCTCTCAGACGAATAGGTAACCACCACAGCAATGAAATGCGAGCGACTATACTAGCTAGAACAGGATTGGGCTCTGAAACATCTAACCTAACGAACTAATTGGCCAAATCCTGAACATCAGATGCAAGCGGTCTCTCACTGACTGGAATGTATGCAAGGCTGCCCATACTCACTGCCTTTCTACTCAAGGCGTCGGCCACCATATTGGCCTTCCCGGGGTGATACAAGATGGTGATATCATAGTCTTTCAATAGCTCCAACCACCTCCTCTGCGTCAAATTGAGATCCTTTTGTTTGAACAAATACTGTAGACTCCAATGATCTATGAAAACCTCACACAACATGCTGTAAAGGTAATGCCTCTAGATCTTCAGCGTATGAACAATGGCTGCCAACTCTAAATCATGAACCTTCAACTTCCGCGATGCATATGCGATCAACCTGCCATCCTTCATCAATACTGCTCCGAGCCTAACACGAGATGCATCAAAATGTATTGTATAAGATCTTGAACCTGTGGGCAACACCAACACTAGCATTATAGTCAAAGCAGTCTTGAGCTTCTGGAAGCTCGCCTCACACTCGTCTGACGTTCTGAATGGGGCACCCTTTTGGGCCAATCTCGTCAATGGGGCTGCTATAGGAGAAAACTCCTCCACAAACCGACGGTAATAACCCGCCAAACCCAAGAAACTCCGGATCTCCATAGCTGAAGTGGTTCTGGACAGCCTCAATCTTCTTAGAATCCACGTGAATGCCCCCTGCCGAAACTAAGTGCCCCAAGAAAGCGACTGAGTCTAACCAAAACTCACACTTTGAAAGCTTGGCATACAACTGGCTATCCTTCAAAGTCTGATGTACAATCCAAAGATACTACTCGTACTCCTCTCGGCTGCGGGAGTATATCAAGATATCATCAATAAACACAATCACGAAAGAATCCAGATAGGGCTTGAACACCCGGTTTATCAAATCCATAACTGTTGCTGGGGCATTTGTCAGCCCAAATGACATCACTAGAAACTCATAATGCCCATATCGAGTCCGAAAAGTTGTCTTAGGGACATCGGATGCCCTAATCCTCAACTGATGATAGCCATACCTCAAATCAATCTTCGAAAACACCTTGGGAACCCAAAGTTGATTAAATAAGTCATCAATCCTCGGCAATGGATACTTGTTCTTGGTGGTGACTTTAATCAACTACCGATAATCTATGCACAACCTCATCGACCCATCGTTCTTCTTCGCAAACAACACAGGTGCACCCCAGGGCGAGACACTAGGTCTAATGAAGCCCTTATCAAGCAAATCTTGCAACTGCTCCTTCAATTCTTTCAACTCTGGCAGGGCCATATGGTATGGCAGAATGTAAATGGGCTGAGTGCCCGGAGACAAATCAATACAGAAGTCAATATCTCTGTCGGATGGCATCCCCGGCAAATCTGCAGGAAACACCTCTGGAAACTCATGAACAACTGGTACTAAATCCGTGGAAGGAACCTCCGCACTAGAATCACGCACATAAGCCAAATAAGCTAGACACCCCTTCTCGACCATATTCCGAGCCTTCACATTAGAGATAACCCTGCTGGTAGAATGGCCAGGAGTCCCTCTCCACTTTAATCGAGGCAACCTCGGCAAGGCAAGGGTCACCGTCTTGACGTGACAATCCAATAAAGCATGATAAGGTGACAGTCAATCTATACCTAAAATGACATCAAAATCAAACATGTTGAGAAGTAGGAGATCTATGCTAGTCTCGAGACTCCCAATGGTAACCACACACGAACGATAGACACGATTTACAATAATAGAATCTCCCATAGGTGTGGACACATACACAGGACCACTCAAAGAATCACGAGGCACAACCAGATATGAAGAAAAATAGGATGACACGTAGGAATAAGTAGAGCCTGGATCAAATAGAACTGAATCATCCCTATGGAAAAGTGAAACAATATCTTTGATAACTACGTCAGATGACTCAGCCTCAGGCCTGGCTGGGAAAGCATAACATTGAGGCTGGGCCCCACCACTTTGAACCACGTCTTTGGGACGACCTCTAACTGGCTGGACTCTACCTCTAAAGGCCTGACCTCTACCTCTATTAGCCTGGCCTCCACCTCTGGCTTCCTAATCCCTGCCTCTAGCTGGCTGAGCAGGCAGTGAAGCAATCGGTGTCGGAACCATGGAACGAGAACCATGTTGTTGTGAGCTGGCCGGTGCCCGAGGGCAAAATCTAGCAATGTGCCTCGGGTCACCACAAGTATAATAGGACCTCGGCTACTGTGAGTGCTGACGCTGAAACTGACCCTGTCGACCTGAGTAATCACCCTGAAAACTCTAGAGCGGAGGTGCACTAATAGGAGTTGGTGGTGCACTGTAGGCTAGCTGATCGGGATGAGACATATGAGTGTCGCGACCACCTGAAGCACTGTGAGATGCTTGGATCGCTGAATGATATGGCCTGGGAGGATGTCCTCTACCAAAAGTACTCCTGCCTCTAGACAAGGCACCACTGAACCCACCAAAATGACGAGGCCTCGTATCAGACCCCTACCCCTATCCTGAGCAAGAACCACCTCGATCTGCCTAGAAACATTAGCAGCCGTCTGAAAGAAAATCTCACCCCCGGTCTCCTTGGCCATCTGTACCCTGATAGGGTGAGCGCGTCCATCAAGAAACCTCCTCACCTCTCTCAGTAAGAAGCAGAAGGAGAGCATGATGTGCTATATCCATAATACGAGTATCGTACTGAGTAATAGTCATACTTCTCTGCTGGAGATGCTCGAACTACCTGCGGTAATCCTCTCTCAAAGTGATAGGGAGAAACTTCTCTAGAAATAGCCGTGAGAACTGCTCCCAAGTAAGTGTAGGCGACCAAGCTGGTCTGGTCAACATGTAATCTCTCCACCACCTCTTGGTGGAACCCGCCATCTGAAATACTACAAAATCGACCCCATTGGTTTCAAGTATACCCATGTTCCGCAGCACCTCATGGTAGTGGTCAAGCAAATCCTGTGGGTCATCGGAAGGTGCACTACTGAAGTGAACTAGGAAGAGTTTTGTGAAATTGTCCAATCTCAATAAGCCCTCAGAAGATATGGCGGGCCTATCACTGACCTATACCGAAACAACTGGCTGAACTATCCCAACTGGCAGTTCCGCTGGAGACTGATACTGGGGAGCCATCTGCTTTTGAGTTTGAGTAGTGGGATTATGTGCTCCTACCCCATCCTGAGAGACGGTTGGTACCACAGGAAATGCATCGGCCTGGGACACACTCTCCATAAGTCCCACCAAAAGGACTAGAGCGTCCTGAAGCACTGGGGTGGCGATATACCCCTCCCGGACTTGAGATGGTCCAATAGGTAAAGTCTGAGTCGGAACCTCCTCATCAAAATCCACCTGAGGCTCAACTGCTGGTGCTGCTGCTTGAGCTTTAGGCCGAGCTCTTCCTCTGCCTCGGCCTCTGGCGTGACCTCGGCCTCGTCCTCTGCCCTAGTAGGAACTGCCACTGGGGACTCCGGCTGCTATCCAGCTGAAGATGTAGCACGTGTTCTCGCCATCTGCGGGAGAACAAGAATAGAAGAGTTCATTAATTTAACTTTGCCCCATAAATGAAGATCATTAATTTAAATTTGGCCCATAAACCATGGAACCCAATTTCTAACATCCAAATTCCTTTTCAAGACCCGAATCTAACATCTACACACTGTATCAGTCTGAACAAGCTGTATTAAGACTTAACCATGACTCAATATATAATCACACGATACACCACATTACTTAGTTACTCTCAACAATAACTGATGACTACCATATCTTAGCCCAAAGAAAATCCGATACCAGTAGTAAACCTCATATCAATAAATCCTTCGTACATTGTCGATGATGAAGAAAACACGCATAATCTCTTAACTACTCATCTGATAAATAATCTGAGAAGTTTACTCGCCCAATCAGGGCCATTCCCAACATTCTTAGCGGAAATATGGTATCATTCTTCCAAACATTCCTTATCCCAATACGATAGGGAAATTCCTAGGTTGACAAACCTCAACTCAACCAATATAAGCAGCACAATCGGCAAGTCACACCAAAATTCATATAAAGCCCCACACAATGCGATCTCGTACACCAAACAAGTAATAATTCAGACATGATAGATAATAGTAAGAAAATTAATAAGAAGTCTATTAAACAAGCTAAGCAATCAAGGAAATTTTTTGCATTTTCTTATGAATATTTTCATACAAGTAAGAGCAAAACACATGAAATAAGCATAAGGAATTACATCTCATCATTGTACAGTTGCGATGCACAACCCGATCCAATAATAGTAACCGGGTATCCCAGAGCTCACATCGATATCAACCACACGGACAACTCATGTTTTTACACGAACAACTCATGTGCTAAAGTACGATATCTAGATCCGCCCGGTAGAGTCACAGGCCTCCAGTCCAAACATATCATACATGTGCAGTTAAACAAGTATACACGTATACGATGAATGAAATAAGATTCTCATGCTCCTGAACTGGTATAAATGACATGCTAAAGTGTACGCATGTGCAATGTGTGCTGTTATAGCTCAAATCGGCACGTTAACACAAAACTTTTAATTACCAAATTTATTCAGGGAGTTAACCTCTTCGTAACCTCAATTATAGCTCAAATAGTTAACAACATTGGTATAATTATGAGAAAACATTATAGCTTTAAGCTTACAGTCAACTCTAGGCATATTATAGCCTTAGCATTTCCTCGAGCATGAATAATATCCTTGGTGCTCGCACATGGATCAAGCCCCACACATATGCGCACCCATTGTCACGACTCAAAATTTCTACCTTCAGGGCCGTGATGGAGCCTAATATTTCACGTACTAGGCAAGCCAATGTTAGAGAATCTTTAAGCCAATTTTTAATCAATTCAATTAAGTAAAACCAGTTAAGTCGAAAAGAAACTAAAACTGAATACAAATGACATATAACCAATAATATCTAAGTACAACCCAGATCTGGAGTCACAAGTTCACAAGCTTCTAGAATCTCTACAAAATAGGGTTTGAAATAAATACAACGGTCTCGAATGAAAAGAACAGTAAATAGGGGAATGGAAAGGGACTTCAAGGTCTGCGGACGCCAGCAGATCTATCTCGTATCTCCAAATGCCAATCCGAGCTGGTACGCCTCACGGATAGTTAGTACTAAAATATGCACAAGAAGGCAGAGTGTAGTATGAGTAGAACCGACCCAATGTACTCCGTAAGTGTCGAGCCTAACCTCGAAGAGGTAATGACGAGGCTATGACAGGACACCCACGTAATTAAACCTATACAGACGGAAATATACGTATAAAATAACAACAGATAAATAATTAACAAGTACAATTGGGTGGGGACATACGAAAGGGGGTACAAGATACGGTAACGACAGTAGGGAATAATAACAAGAATCAGTCAATAAACCTTCAATCAACAAAATGAACAAGCATAATGAATAAAATTGCACAACATCAACCTTCGTGCTTTTACTCTCAGCCTCACTATGAAATAGTAATAACGGCATGACATCACCCTTCGTACTTTTACTCTCAATCTCACCATAAAATGATAAATATGCCACGATATCAGCCTTCGTGCTTATACTCTCAATTTCATCATGAACAAGAGATACAGCACGACATCACCCTTCGTGCATTAACTCTCAAATAAGGCACGGCATCACCTTTCGTGCATTAACACTCAAATATGGCACGACATCACCCTCCGTGCATTAACACTCTCCCTTACCATGTAACAATGAACATATAACAACTGGGAGATAGAATAAGAAGATCATGTGTTATGTCAACAATGGTTCCACAATACCAATCTCTTCCTCAGAAACAATATTCAATTATCACAGATAGCCCATTAATGCGGAAAGATTGATCAATTTAGTAAATAACTAGTCTAAGCATGCATAACATGATCAATGAAAGAAATAAATTACAAGAAACAAGTCCCACCCGCATACTTTGACCCAACAACAATGCATAAATGACAAGAAACAAGTCACCTCACATATACGTTGAACCCAACCTTTTAAAAAGTAGCACATAGCAAACAAGTCTTATCCCTCAAGTCAAGCTTAACCACGACACTTACCTCGCTCCACAAGTCGACTCAAAGCTCTACAAGAGCCTTTCCCCTATAATCCATCTCCAAACCACTCATATCTAACCACAATTAACTCCATAATGTCAAATATTACTAAAGGAATCAATTACAATGCATAAATTTTGAAGTTCCACACTTTTCCCCAAAAAGTCCAAAATTGACCCCGGGCTCGCTTGGTCAACACCTGAGGTTCGGACCAAAATCCATTTTCCCATTCACCCCCGAGCCCGATTATGTAATTAGTTTCGGAATCCGACCTCAATTTGAGGTGTAAATCCCTAATTTTCAAAAACCCTCAATTCTTCCCAAATCCCTAGTTTTCTACCATGGAAGAACAAAGATTAGGGCTAGCAATTATTGGGTGATGTTAGAAATGGAAGAAAATGAGTTAGAGTGTACAAAACCTATGAATTGATGTTGAGTTTTCTCTTACAAATCGCCTCTAGGCCGAGCTCAAATGGATAGTTTATGAAAAAATGAAAGAATCTCATTTTTGGTCTATTTTTAATCACTAGGCGTCAGGCCTGCTTCGTGTTCACGTAGGGCCTGACACAATCGCGAAGCAGCAGCTCCAATAGCCTAGCGTTTATGAAATACCCTTCACGTTCGCGAAGGCTTACACCCACCAGCCTATGCAGTTGCATGCCTTGTGCCGCGTTCGCGAAGAGTATTGGTCAGTTCCCCTCCCCCGGGTCCACAAAACTACGCGTTTGCGAAGGGCAGCCCCCCTCCATTTCGTGTTCGCGTACAGTCCTTCACATTCGCATAGAGTAAAATCCTCCCCTGCCCAGTTCCCCTTCGCGATCACGGTAGTGGCTTCGCGATCGCGAAATACATTACACCAGAAACCAGTAGAAGTCCAAACAACAACATTTTCCAAGTTTAAATCATCCGTAGCCTATCCGAAACTCACCCGGGCCGTCGGGTCTCCAAGCCAAACATGCACACAAGTCATAAAATCCCATACGAACTCGCTCGCACGATCAAAACACCAAAAGAATGCCTAAAACTACGAATCAGACACCAAATCAAATGAAATTGTCAAAAAAACTTTACAACTTCTATTTTAACAATTGGACGTCCGAATCACGTCAAACCAACTCCGGTTCTCACCACATTTGACAGACAAGTAATAAATATAGTAATGGACCTATACCGAGTTCCAGAACCAAAATACGGACCCGATATCAACATTCAAACATTGGTCAAACCTTTAGATTCATTAAGCCTTTAAACTTCAAAGTTTTGACAAAAAGCGATAACTCGAGCTAGGGACCTCTGAATTCGATTTCGGGCATACGCCAAGGTTCCAAATCACGATACGGACCAACCGGGACCGTCAAAATATGGATTCGGACCTGTATGCTCAAAATATTGACCGAAGTCAACTCAAATGGATTTTTAAAGCAAAATTTCATGTTTTATAAACTTTTAAAATAAAAGCCTTCCAAAAAAATACCCAGACTGTGCACGCAAATCGAGGAAGCCCTATAGAAGCTATTGGAGGCTTTAGAACACAGAATTAATGTTTACAATTCTAGATGACCTATCGGGTTATCACATCCATATCGCATGGTTATCACAATTAATTCAGGCAACTAGTGCCTCAATAAGAGATCCTACCATATAAACACACCGCCCCAAGGCCCATAAGCTGTTGTATTCCTTCTTAAGAACCCCATAAATACCACAACTGAGACACTCGCTCTAGAGAGACCTTATGTGAATTTTAAAATTGCTCTTTTTAACTTTCTGATACTGAAGGGTAGAACCCATAGTGATACAGAATTTCTGCGAGTCCTGGGGCCATCAAAAGCAAGTCTCAGGTCTTAGCCATATACAAATCCAAAAAATTCTCAATTGCTAAATATACATCTTGAATCCATTGGAAACATTTCGAGAGTCATCCATTTTGCTCAAATCTCAATTGCACAACCCAAGCGACCAAATGACTTGTGCTCCGTTAGCACAACACCACCCAAAATAGTAAATTTCACCTGAACGCAACCGATCAATTTCATACTCCATGTGCACTACATCCTTCACAAATAACAACTTAATCATTCCATGATTTTAATAACTCATAAAGTGAATATAACCAGTATCAATGAATTTCCTTAGTCGAGTCATCCTCGATCTCAACCTCCACAAGTCATAACGGATCAATAATTATGCCTCTGACCCAAAACTAGTATTTAACACATAACCATGAAATCAAATCGTCGATAGCAGACTCCCCACATGGCTCAAAGCCATGGAATAAAACATCTGATAACTTACAATAACCCTACCCCATTACTGCCATAATACTGCAGGGAAGTTCAACTAAATCTTTCACAAGCTCATGCAACACCAACCATAAAATACCTCAATCATCCTCTAAGCTCGCATTCATTCTCTTGACAGTCAAGTCAACTTTCGCAACCATATTCAAACTTGAATCTCAACACATATACCTCGCTGGTAGAAAATAAACTCCCCACACAACATTATAAGGAACACACCTACTTAGATTACTCTGCAGGAGATAACGAACCTTTTTATCCTCAAATTGGCATCTTGCTATACCTATTCCCAGCCACAATTATTACACAATCACATAATCTTTCTGAGTCCAAACTCATTAACAAGACATGAGAATTTAATTTATCCCACAATTTGACAACGTGAAAAATCCTAACACACTCATAACTCCAGACTATACGTCAAATCGGGACAGGCATCAAACACCCAATAGCCCTTTTTACCTCTCAAGCAAACACCTTTCATCACATTCTAACTATCTAAACACATCCCGCAGTCACATCATACTCATCATTTAGCCATTCCACCGCTCATCGAGCCACAAATTTCACTTGTAGGGACACTACCGGACGCATAAGTTCTCACAGCCGAAACTACCGAGCTTAAGTTGCGGTCTAACCCTACCCTCAAGTCCTCCAGACTGGCCCATCACCAAAACACAGAAAACACATCTCGTACCTCATTCATAGAATCACAAACTGTCGATGCACAGCTGATACCGAGCATTCACATACGCATACGAGTGAGTGGAATGAATTCAAAGAGGTAAGCTTCAAGCCGAACCAATGTCGCATGAAAAGGAAAGAAAGATGGGAAGTTTATCCTATAATTCCCTGTAGCCTCTCGAAGATAATTGTGGACGTCATCATACCGATATGCAAGACTCTGCTAGACACATGCTCATGACTTGTAGAACCTATGAACGTAGGGCTCTGATACCAATCTGGGACGATCCAAAATCTGACCAGTCGTGATAGCACCTAACCCAAACCATTAGGTAAGCCAATTAACTATATTCCAATTTAATTAGGTTTATCGAGGAAAATAACTGAACCTTTCTACATTTCCCAAGGACTTCTCATGAGCTTCTAAGATTCAGAATTTGCAAAGCTGATATAAAATAAAATACATCATCTGTTTGAAATATACATGAACAGATTAATGATTCTAAAGCTACCAAGAAAAAGAGGCAGTTATGGCCAGATTGTGGAAACATCTTTAATGTCAGCTCCCGCCATACACCGCAACATCACCATCCAAAATCTGCACACAAGGTGCAGAATAGAGTACGAGTACAACCGACCCCATGTACTCAGTAAGTATTTTGTCTAACCTCGTCGAAGTAGTGACAGAGATTTTTAGTAAAAATATACTCACTGTTATAACCTGTGCAGCATACTAACAATAGAAACAATTATAGAAATAACAGATAAGGGTACAATGAAACAACTATGCGAGGGGAAAATGATTACTAGGAGAAATGACAATAGAAAATTCATAACTTTCCTGGTATGAGAAATATATTCAAGATATCCCATCAAATGGAACGGCAACACCTTCGTGCATTTATCTCATTAAATGCATAAATTTTCTGGTGTGAGGAATATATTCAACAAATCACATCGAATGGCATGGTAATACCTTCGTATACTTATCTCATTCTCACCCAATATATATATATATATATATATATATCAAATCAATTGGCACGACAATACCCTTCGTGCATTTATCTCTTTCTCACCGAGCATACATATAACAGTACCAACTAGGTGGGAGAAATTCCAATAACAAATAAATAAATAAAGTAGGAGGCACATAAGAAGCAACAACGACTACAAATCACATAGAAAATATAGGTGCACAATAACAGCTAAAGATAAAGGCATAAATGTATACACAACGATAAGATATCACAATATACTGTATGTCTCTTGTCCTCGCCTGCATGAAAACACCTTTTGTGCCATGAACATATGATAATATAAAAATAATGGCACGGCATCACCCTTCATGCTTTATAAATTTTCTCACAAGATTATATATACGAAATGACACAGCATTATCCTTCGTGCATAATAATGTATATGAATGGCACAGTATCACCCTTCATGCTTTATACTCAAATGAAATGCCACGGCATCACCCTTCGTGCTTTACACTCACATGAAATGGCATGGCATCGCCACTCGTGCTTTACACTCTCCCTAACATGATAATATATATGTACAATGGCACAACATTATCCTTCGTTCATAATAGTGTATAAGAATGGCACGACATCACCCTTTGTGCTTTACACTCAAATGAAATGGCACGGCATCACTCTTCGTGCTTTACACTCATATGAAATGGCACGACATCAGCCTTCGTGCTTTACACTCTCCCTCACATGATAATATATATATATATATATATATACAATGGCACGGCATCATCCATCGTGCTTTACACTCTCCCTCACATGATAATGTATATGAAATGGCACGGCATCACCCTTCGTGCTTTACACTCTTCTTTACCAAGCACATGTATATCATTAGCAAGCAAGGTAGGAAGCATAAATAACATCAAGGAAAGTGCTTAAATGAATGTTCCAGATTGAATATCAATCACGCCTTTCAAGCCAACAACAATTCAATAAACTTAAAATATTTTATTATTCCAGTATTTCAACAAGTCTCAAAAATGATCTTTAACTCATGTATAGAATTCAAATTCTCAACAATAATGGTCGTAGAGTCGTATTTGTGATTAAGTATAATAACGACCGAATTTAGCACATCAATAATTTTAACAAAAGTCCGTCAGATTTTTAATCAAATTATAATAAGACATATCAGGGTTTCTTGCGTTTAATGTCATATTCATAGAAATCTAGATGTCAAAGAAGACATGAAACAAGAGTGTCACATAATTCTACAAAGCATAATAAATCGTATAATTTACCCCAGAGCATGATTAACCATGGCACATGCATATATGCTCGTCACCTCATATATGTATCACCCACGCATGTAACAAACAATGTCAATTAGTAGGAAAAATTCCTTCCTATCTCCTCAATTCAAGCCAAACGATCATATCTATTCAAACAATGTGCGAATTAATCACAATGTACTCCAATGCTTACAATTTAACAATTTAAAATAATTCCCAACTCCGCTCGAAAAGTCGACAGTGGGGCCCATGTATCGAAATCCGATGAAACTCACAAAATCCGACAAGCCATTCAATTAAGATTCCAATGATACTAATTTTACTCAAATCCGACTCTGAATCGAAGTTCAAAACTCGAAAATTTATTTTATGGAATTGTAGAAAATTCCTCCAATTTCTCTTGAAAAATCAATAATCTAATGCCGAAAACGAAGATTAATTCATGAAATATAGTCATATGGGAGTCAAGAACACTTACCCCAAGTTGTGTGGTGAAATTTGCCTCTGCAAATTGCCCAACCCGAGCTCCCCAACTCTGTTTTGTCAAAAATGGCGAAATCCCCCCGTTTATAGGGATTTAATGCTTGTAGCGCCACAGGTGGCGTGGGGCGCTGCCTGTGGCGCTGTTTCCAGAATCTCAAACACTTCCCAGCACCACCAGGGCTAGCGCCCCAAGCTACCCTGGGCGCTGGGGGCGGGTTCCTATACGGAAATGGGCGTAACTCTCTCATACGATATCCGAATTCGACGATTGTTTTTGCTATGGCTCCGTAATTTCAATACAAATCTAATTCTTCAATCAAAACTGAATTTGGAGCTCATTTTCTTAATATGACACAACTTATGCTTGAAGAAACTATGTCAAAGCATTCTAGAAATATCCAAATTAAATTCCGGGCATAAGCCCGAGTCCAAAATCACCATCCGGACCTAACAGAATCATTAAAACTCCGATCAGAGGTCGAATACAAAAATTCAAACTTGGTCAACTCTTTCAACTAAAGGCTTCCAACATGAAATTCATTCTTTCAAACTAATCCCGAAACACCTCAAAACCAAAGTCGACAATACACACCTGTCATAATACATCATATGAAGTTACTTAAGACTTCACATATTTGAACGGAATATAAATGCTCAAAATGACTGGTTGGGTCGTTACAAAAGCAACACAAGTAATAACTCAATAATATAATGCTCAACTCATATAAAATTCTGAAATTTCGCATTTTGGGTAGTTTCTTGTTGAAATTGGTTGAGGGATGAAAGGATCTCCATTGTAGAGCCTTGTGGTCTATTTCGTATGTTAGGTGTTTGACAATTCCTAAGAGAGTTACATCATGGAACTAAATTGGGTAGACTTTGGGTAGTGGGATGAAAGAATCCACCATGGGAGGACCTTGAAATCATAATACCCACATAGTATTTGATAAAATGCTCAAATGAGCTGGAACCATAAACTCTCTCCTAATTTGTATTCAATTTTGCTATATTTCCCAATAGATCAAAGAAGCTAAAAATTCCGGAACATTGTAGTAATTTAAAAAGGCTCGAGGCAAGGTATGTTGGTGTAACACCCCAAAAAATATCGAAGTACATAAGCGTTATTAAGAAAGTTGATGTGTGCTAGTTATATTACTTTGTATGCCGATGAGGGCTATTAATATGATGGATATCAATTGGATAAGATAATAAGTATACAAGACAAATTATAAGTGATGTGGGGTCTAAGGAGAGGCCTAAGTCTAAGTCATGTTGGAAAATTACATGATAGACTAAACTTGCAAATGAGTACGCACAAGACCAAACTTTGTATAATTATATCTACATATATATAAGGAGTTATGTGATTAACAACCTATCAAATGAAATATCGCCGAGTCTAGTTTCTAACGGTTTAAACCGTTCGTCATTTGGACACTACTATAAGAAGTTATGACCAAATTACCAAAGCCTTGCAGAATGTGTCACGACCGCGGCGCCCCATGCGGCGCGCCTGTGGGGATTTCCAGAACACTTCAAAATTTCGTTTCTAGGCACTTTTTTCACAACCGCACTGCACCCCACGGCGCCCCATGTGGCGTGGCTATGCAAATTTTGGGGTGTTTACAACCCGACCCCATTTTAATAAATAGCCTTTGGGGCTTTATTTGGGATGATTTTCTGGTGAGTCAAGAGAAAGATGAGAGCATTTTAGAGAGAGAAGGAGAAAACCTAACCTCGTAATCATCAAATCTTGTACCAATCTTCAATAATCAAGGAAGTCAATCACTAGATTATCCTTCATCCGGGTAAGTCCTACTTCTAAGCTTTTGGTTATGAGTTCAAATATATTGTAGGGTTGGAAATAGGCCATGCATGTGACACAAAGTTGTAGTATCTGGGGTTAATGAACAATTTTGGGTAGTTTCTTGTTGAAATTAGTTGAGGGGTGAAAGGATCTCCATTGTAGAGCCTTGCGGTCTATTTCTCATGTTAGGTGTTTGACAATTCCTAAGAGAGTTACATCATGGAAATCCTTCTAATTATTAACCAATTTTCACTATCTTCCTATAGATTATTATTGCTAGAAGTGTCAGGGCGTTGTAGTAACATAACGAAAGATCGGACAAGGTATGTTGGCTAAACTCTTCTCTTAGAATTGGATCCCATGATATTCATGTGAATTATGTAAGTCCCGATTGGATCATTATAAAATTGGTTGTTCCGAGTAAGATTGGGTTGAAAGATATATGTTCAAGAAGTATTTCAAATGCTTTATTTATGTTATGTTATCAATTGAGGATGTGTTAAAAATATGTGTTGTGCATTAGAAATGTTCGACTTCAAGTTAAATTCAAACGAAGGCTATTATGCCAAATTTTGTGAAGAATTTCTATGTGCCTTAGATTCTAAATTGCTCACATGTGTACTACATACCTTGATTTGAATTGTTTTTGTTGTTAATGATGATGATGATAATTTAAATTAAAAAGGTGAGCATGAAGTACTAAATATGGCCAACGTGCCAAGAATGGTCGTATAATTATGGCCATTAGTGCCAATGAAATGAAAAGATGTGAAAGTAATATGAAATGCGATGATTGATATAAAAAGGTTGATGTCTCGAATAAGACAGCCTAGCCGGTCGAGTCGTGATTGGACACCATGCCGCACACATGGTGGTGATTATGCTGGAAATTATAACTGAAATTGTGATTGAGGCCGATGTCCCTAATAGATAGCCCGGACGATCGGGCCGTGATCGGACTCCATGTTAAACCTGGTGGTATTGATATTGAGAGTAATTGTGGTTAATGTCTCTAATGAGATAGCCTAGCCAATCGGGTCATGATCGGACTCCGTGCTGAGAGTATGGTGGTACTGGTATTGTGAATAATGATATTGTGGACATTGGTATATCGATAATTAAAATCTCCTAATGTGAGATATGGAAATTAATTTGAACACTGTCTTCATCCTAAATTGAGGTTTGATGTTGATTAAGGCTTTCATTGATATTATGATAATCTTGTTATATTATTTATCATTCTATTGAGAGGGTGTTTAGTTATACATACTAGTGCTATTCGACGGTACTAACGTCCCTTTTGCCGGGGGTGCTGCATCTTTAAATAGATGCAGGTGGTTCCACAATAGGAGATATTGATCAGTGATAGCAGTCCACCTTCTTCCCAGCTGACTTGGTGAGCCCTACTTCATCCTAGGGTCATGAATCCTTTGTACTTTGTGTATTTTGTTTGAGGTATAGCCGGGGCCTTGTTGCCAGCATTATCATTGTACTCTTCTTTATCTATAGAGGCTCTGTAGACATAGTGTAAGTTGTGTATTGGTGCTGGGAAAGACAAACTATGTTATGTTGTGGTTGTATTACTTGTCCCACTTGAGACTTTAAGAAAAATGATGACAACTATTGGTAAGGAATTGGTATTATAGACATGATCACGTTCTTATCTAATTAATAAAAATATGTATTATCTTCATTTGTGGATTTGTTTGGGTAGAAGGAAATCTAACAGGCTTGCTCGGTCGAGTTTACTCGGTTGAGCTCCGGTCGTGCTCCTCGGTTTTGTGGCGTGACAGTTGGCTAAATCCTTCTCTTAGAATTGAACCCCGCAATGTCCTTGTAATTCTCATGATGCTCTTTATAAATTGACTTGTTGTCAAATAAGACTTGTGTCAAAATAATTATGTGTTCAATATACATTCCAAAGATTCATGCTATGTTAAATTAATGTTTGAGGATGTGGTTTAAGTATTGGCTGTGTGTTACTATGCTATTATTTGAAAGCGTGAATTCTTATGAAAGCTACCATATCAATTGTGTAATAAGTCATATATGCCTAAGACCCTAAGATGCTCAAGTAGGTGATTCAAGTCTTAATTTGAAAGGCCTTGTTGTTGATTATTCATGATAATGATTGATAATGGAATAGTGAGCTGAATTATGAAGTACGACCATTATGCCAAGAATGATTTTGCGTTATGGCCAATGATGTCAATAAAATGAATGACAAGTAAAAGAATATAAATTGAGAGGTAAATACTTTTAATAATAGATTCTTTGGGAGTATCGATTAGCCACCGAGGAAGGGTAAGTCGGAACAACTTAACACCGAAATTACACGTGCCGGTGTATGAGTGATTGAGGGGAAAATCCCCGTGTTAATGTGATGAGACTGTTTCCCCTTATATGGGATGAGATTGGTGTGTTGAGATATTTTCCCTTAAATGGGATGAGATTATTGCTAGCTAGATGTAATGTAATATCGACCCACAAGGCATTGTGGTGAGATGGCTTAGCCGATCAGCTGATATCAGACGCCATGCCACACACATGGTGGTATTGTGAGTGTATGTCTTGGGGTGAGACAACTTAGCCGGTCGGCCTGAGATTGGACTCCGTACTAAAACACGGTGGTATATTGGTGCAAAAGATCTCCGAACTTAAATTATCGAAACCTACTTGAAATTTATGCTTCCCCTAACATGAAACTTTTATACCGTTTGTCTCTTATTGATATCATGTTTTATTCTCCGTTTACTGTTGCTCATTCTATTGAGAGGGTGTTTAATTTTACATACTAGTACTATTCCAAATGTACTAACGTCTCTTTTGCCGGGGCGCTGCATCTTTAATGAATATAGGTGGTATTGATTAGTGATAGCAGCACACCCACTCCTCAGCTGATTTGGTGAGCCCCACTTCCTTTGTACATAGCATTTTGAGGTATAGCCGGGGCCTTGTTGCCGGCACTGTCATAGTACTCTTCCGTTCCTGTTAGAGGCTCCGTAGACATAGTGTGGGTTGTATATGTGTTTGGGAAAGTTAACTTAAAATGTTGTAATAGGTATCATATATTCCACTTTAACTATGATTGTACAACATACTCTTTTGAAGACTTCTTAATGACGTAACTAATGGAAATGAACTGGTGTTGTTCACATGACTTCTTATTGACTTATTAATGAAATGTATTCTTCTCTTTATTTGTGCGTGAGTTGGATAGACGGCACTGTGTAGGCTTGCTTGACCGAGGTAACTCTGTTGAGCGCCGGTCGTGCTCCCCAAGGTCAGGGCATAACAGCACGGACAACTCACATGCTGCACGGACAACTCACGTGCTATAGTATTAATATCTCAAAATCATGCCCTCGGCCTTACTCGTTCATTAATCTCTCTAGTCTCTCAAGCTCACAATGTCATGAAACTAGCCTAAAATGATGATATGATGTATCAATAAATAACAACAGAGATTGAGATATGATATGCAATAAATGTATATGACTGAGTACGAAATTATTATTTAAACATATAATTCGACAACAAAAATGACCTCAGTGGGTCCCAATAATACCAACATTTGCGTAAGCATAATTCCTAACATGAGTCACAACTCCGTTTCTCTAACACATAAAAATACATGGAAAAGTACAAGTTAATTGACTATACGGCTCTACGGAATCAACTTAGTCTCAATTCCTACGGTGCACGTCCACACGCCTGTCACCTAGCATGTGCGTCATCTCCAAACAAATCACATAATACGTATAATCAGGGTTCATACCCTCAACCCCAATTTTAGAAGTGTTATTTACCTCGAACAAGCCGAATCCGCTGCCGAGCAAGCTAAACAATACTCCAGAAGTTCCATTTCGCGAGTATCAACCTCCATATGCCTTCCTATATCCTCAACCCAAGCCAAACGATTTGTATCTATTCAAACAATGTGCAAATTAATCACAATATACTCCAATGCTTACAATTTAACAATTTATAAAAAATTTCCAACTCCACTTGAAAAGTTGGTAGTGGGGCCCATGTGTCGGAATCCGACGAAACTCATAAAATTCGACAACCCATTCAATTACGAGTCCAACCATACTAGTTTCACTCAAATCCGACTCCGTATCGACATTCAAATCCCAAAAATACATTTTATGAATTTTCTACAATTTTTCCCAAATTTCCATTTCAAAATACTAATTAAATGATAAAAACAATGATAAATTCATGTATATTAATCAAATCTGAGTTAAAATCACTTACCCCGATGAATTTCTTGAAAATCCCACGAAACCTCGCCACAAACCGAGCTCCCAAAGTCCAAATATGAATAATACTCCAACCCTCGTTTATAAGGTACACCATTTGTAACGACCCGGCCGATTATTTGAGTATTACAATCCCGTTTTCCTATTTACTGCTCAAATTATACTTTACAGTTGTTGTGTGAATTGCCGGGGTAATTGGTTCGGGTCCGGTGAGGTTTTGGAATGAATTGGAACACTTAGTTCCAAGGTTTAAAGCTTAAGTTAAAATACTGACCGGATATGGAATTATGTATAAACAATCTCAGATTCGAATTCTAATAATTCCAATAGCTCCATATGGTAATTTTGGACTTAGAAGCGTGTCCGAAAAATTATTTGGAGGTCCGTAGTGGAATTAGGCTTGAAATGTCGAAAGATGAATTTTTGGGAAGTTAGACCGGGGGATTCCGATGGGCTTGGGTGTATTTTTGGATCATTGGTTGAGAGATTAATAAAGTTAAGAAATGTGAGAGTTTGGCCATGGTCAATATCGGGTCAAGACGACCTTTTTTCAGAGTTTTGAGTGCGCGAGCAGGTCCGTAGCTTATTTGGTGATTGAAATTCATATATGGTTTGTGTCCGGGAGATTCTGGATGAGTTTCGGGGTGAGTTTTGAGCGAGTCCAGGCATTTCGGCACTCTAATATTGTTCTGGCACTTTCGGGGACGCGGACCATGCATTTTTGGGCTCTTAGGCGAAGTAGGGACGCGGACCGCGCATTTTTGGGCGCTGGGGCAAAGGAGGGACGCGGACAGCAGCAGAATTTCACTGCAGCGCTCAAATTTTCGTGGACCGCGCAATTCTGTCCGCGGCCGCGTTCCAGGGAGTTCTGCAGATTCGCCGGTCCGACTTCGGAAGCCTATATCTTTTGATCTACAAGGAATTTTGAGATGATTTAAAACGCAAGTTGTAGTCCTTCGTTTCTAGTTTCCAGAAAGGTAAAGAAGTCATCATTTGGACATTTATAGAGAAAGTTATGTCCAAATTACTAAAGCCTTACAGTGCGGCCACAAGATTTTCGCAGACCGCACCAATTTTAAGAGACCGCGGGACCTGGGGCGCGGCCGCGGTTGGAATTTTGCTGACCGCGAAATTGGAGTTAAGAGGATGTACTACATATCTGAGGTTTAGGTTATTATTTCATTTTTGGACTTTGGGAGCCCGGTTGGAGATGATTTTTCATGGGTTTTGTAAGAAATTCATCGGGGTAAGTGATTTCAACTCGGATTTGGTTAATATACATGACTATATCAATGATTTCATCATCTGATTAGTACTTTGAGGTGGAAATTTTGGGAAAATTATAGAAACATCATAAAATGAATTTTCGAGATTTGAACACCGATTCAGAGTCGGATTTGAGTGAAATTAGTATGGTTGAACTCGTAATTAGATGGATTGTTGGATTTTGCGAGTTTCGTCAGATTTCGAGATGTGGGCCCCGCGGGTGATTTTTGGGGCATAATTTCGGATTTTGTGGAAAATATTAGCATTTTGATATGGAATTAATTCCTATAAATTGTGTGGACTGAATCAAATTAATTGTGATAGATTCAAGCCGTTCGGGAGTTGATACGCGCATAATGGAATTTCTGGAGCATTGTTCAGCTTGCTCGATATTGGATTCAGCTTGTTCGAGGTAAGTAACTCTTCTATTCTTGGAGTTGAGGGTATGAACCCTGAATATATATATTTCATTAATTGTTAAGAGGTAGCGCACATGCTAGGTGACGGGCATGTGGGCATGCACTATAGAAACTGTGACATAATTATTTCTGTGAAATTTTGTAGTTAAATGATCTTGGCATTTTTCATGCGTTTTTTTGAGTTAAAGAAATTGAGCTGAATAGCATATTAAAAATCATGTTGAGGCTATGTGCCAGTATTATTGGGACCCACAGAAGTCATATTGATATGAATTATTTGTTTTAAATTAAAAATTCAGACTCAGTCATATTCATTTCATTGCATATCATATCTCAGTCTCTGTTGTTATTTATTGATACA
The DNA here is from genome assembly GCA_000715115.1 of Nicotiana otophora. Classification (NCBI taxonomy): domain Eukaryota; kingdom Viridiplantae; phylum Streptophyta; class Magnoliopsida; order Solanales; family Solanaceae; genus Nicotiana; species Nicotiana otophora. The sequence continues at coordinate 39,191 of AWOL01S0045926.1, forward strand.
TCATATCATCATTTTGGGCTATTTTCATGACATTGTGAGCCCGAGAGACTGGAGAGATTGATGACTGAGTGAGGCTGAGGACTTGATTGTGAGGATTATTGTGGATCGGGGCTGCCCGCATGCATCATGCTTTATATACTTTATTATTATAGCACGTGAGTTGTCCATGCAGATTATAGCGCTTGGGCTGAAGGAGCCCCTCCGGAGTCTGTACACACCCCCAGTGAGCGCAGGTACCTATTGAGTGCGAGTGTCGAGGGCCGAGTGCTGAGTGACCGAGTGGCATGAGTGATTGTAATGTATGCCCGAGTGGCATGAGTGACTGTGAGGTATGCTCGAGAGGCATGAGATACTGTGAGGTTTTCCCGAGGGGCTGTATATGAGTGATGTTCTGCCCGGGGGGCTGTTTATGAATTTATCACTGAGTTGCATCGCATTGGCATGCATATATGACATACATGCATAGAGATGTATTTTCCTCAACATCACATCTTTCATGATTTCTCACACATTTTTACAGATGGGCATAGTGATGCATTTGTTTTACATGTGTTATCCAGAAGGAAAATGAAACATCTTATTTATTATTGAAAAGATTTTGGGAGAAATTATTGTTTCCAAACTATTCATATTTTTGGGAATTTCGGCAAACGATTTGGGTTTTCACTGATGTATTTGAAAGGAATAACTATTATTTTTGAAACCATGATTTGATTGAGCATTTTATCTCTGAGTTACTTCTGGTATTATTTGCTTTATGTTGTTATGGACTGTTGTGGTCTATTGGTTATGGAACCGACCTTGGTAAAAGCTCGTCACTACTTTTAACCTACAGCTAGGTTTGTTACTTACTCAGTACATGGGATCGGTTGTACTGATACTACACTTCTACACACTGCGTGCAGATGTTGGCTGTTGTTGTTGCTATGCTCGATGGTTGCGGGATTTGAAGATGTACCTGCATTCCTGTTGTAGCTGCCTCTTGTTCAGGGTAGCCTTAGATTTATAAAAGCTTTGTTTATGTATTATTCAAACAGACTATGTATTTATTTCATTTTCTCTTTGTATACCTTAATCTTAGAAGCTCATGATTTGTACTACCAGTTCTTGGGGATTGTATAAGATTGAGACCTTTATTCACTTAAATTGCTTTAATAATTATTATTGGAATTGGATAGTTGGTAATTGGCTTACCTAACGGGTTGAGTTAGGTGTCATCACGACTAGTTGAATTTTAGGTCGTGACACCATTATGATCTCACATTGTGCTGACCGCACATTGTTTGTGCGGTCGGTTCGCATATTCCAAGTTCTGTGGCCGTAACCCAAATTGTGCGGTCGCAGTCCAATAATGACTGCACTACCAGGCTTCAGTAAATTTACCATAACCTTTGGTACAAATGTCAAAATGATGAATGGTTTAACTTTCTAAAAATTGGATTCAAAGGGCTACAAATTTTATTTTTGGATCATCTCCAAATTTCTTATAGATTAAAAGATATAAGATTCCGAAGTGAGACCATCAAACCTGCAGATTCTCCTTTCTGCAGCCGCAGGAGGATTTCTGCGGTCCCAATTTTACTTTGCGGTCCGCACATGAGGCTTTGCCTCAACACTCCAAAATGTGCCCCTCGCACTCCAACTGTTCCCAGAACATTATCAGAGTGCGGAAATGCCCAAACTCGTTCAAAACTCACCCCGAAACACACCCGAGCTACTTGGGATCCCATCCGAATATACCAATAAGTCTCAAAACACATTACGGACCTACTCAAGGCCTCAAATCACATATAACAACATCAAAATGATGAATCATACCATAATTCAAACTTAGAAATATTGGAACCTTTCGATTTCCAAAACTCGTGTCGAACCATATCAATTCAACTCGGATTGAACTCAAATTTTGCGTACAAGTCATGATGTAACGAAGCTAGTGAGATTTTTGGAGCCACAATCCGAACTCAATATCATCAAAGTGAACTTCTGGTCAAACTTATGAACATTCCAAAACTTCAAGTTTTTAACTTTTGCCAATTGGTGTCGAAACCTTCTAGAAATATCAAAATGAAATTTCAGGCATACGACCTAGTCCAAAATCACCATCCGGACCTAATGGACTCATCAAAACTCCGATCCGAGGTCGGATACTAAAAAGTCAAACTTGGTCAATTCTTCCAACTTAAAACTTGAAACATAAAATTCATTCATCCAGACTAACTCTGAATCACCTGAAAAACTAAAACCGACGATTCATACATGTCATAATACATCACATGAAGATATTCAAGATTTCAAATAGTTGAAACGAGTGTAAATGCCGATGAATATGATGGATTATCATTATTACCTTGTTCGGATTTCATAAAATCTAGGAATTCTTTGTACATCTGGTGTTCAGTATTAATCCCAGATGTTTTTGCTATATTAGCAGCTATCAACTGCTGGTTCCCAAGTTAGGTAAGGATATTCCCTCTGCCATAAGAAGGTGTCGTTCCTCGTCCTCTTCCCCGAGGAGGCCTATATATGGGTCTCATATCCTGTCATAAAATCAAAAGTATTATTAATTCAAAAATTCTCTAGTAAGAAAATCAGGGAGACTATTATCTATCCCTTTTTGGTAAATAATTTCAAAATCAAACGGTTCCAACAGCGCTTGCCATCTTGCAAACATCTCTTTAGAAATATCATGTTTACAATTTTTATTAACGATAAACTTTGTTGCTGGACAATCAGTTTTTATTAAAATTATCTAATTGTATAAATCAGTCTTGAACTTTAAAACACATTTTACTATGGCCAGGATTTCCTTAGCCATTGTAGCATAATTCTTTTGGGGATTATTCCATTTTTCTGAATAGAATTGAATAAGATATTCTTGTTTATCAATTGGAGAACATTGTTTTAATATTCCACCACATCTAATATCTGAGGCATCAGTTTCAACTACTTTTGCCCAACTTGGGTTAGTAAGTGTAAGACATGGAAGATTATTAACCTTCTACTTAATTCGTCTGACTGACGTACTATGATCATCAGTCCATACTTTTGGATTCTTCTTTAATCTTTCATAAAGAATTGAAGTATCCTTAGCAAGATCCTTTATAAAAGGAGAAATGTAATTATGACTTCCCAAAAACGTACAGAGTTGAGTTTTATCAGTTATGACATCAAGGAACTTAAATGCAAACTCAATGCTTCTTTGGATCGGAACTATTCTTCCATTTTGAATATTATGACCCAAGAATCTTATATTGGTCTGAAAGAGGGACATCATTGGTTTAGAAATGACTAGGCCATTTTGAATTATGATTTTTCTAAAAAGATCCAAATGTTTATAAAATTTGTATAAAGCATGAATATATCATTCATTATTTTCTGAAATTCAGAAGAGGCATTTTTCAAACCAAAAGGCATGACATTCTATTCATATTGACTCACTGGGACATTAAAAGCAGTTTTTTATTTATCTGACTCAGATATTTGAATCTGCCAATAACCATATTTTAAATCAATAGCAACAAGAACAACAACAACCCAGTATAATCCCACTAGTGGGGTCTGGGGAGGGTAGTGTGTACGCAAACCTTACCCCAACCCTGTGGTAGAGAGGCTGTTTCCGTTAGACCCTCAGCTCCTTCCCTCCAAGAAATCCCCACCTTGCTCTTGGGGTGACTCGAACTTACAACCTCTTGGTTGGAAGTGGAGGATGCTTACCACTAGAGCAACCAATAAATATTATGACATCATGCAATCTATCCAATAAATCCTTTTTATTAGGGATTGGATTTCTAATCCACTTTAAAACATTATTAAGGGGCTTATAATTGATAACTAACCTTGGAACTCCTTGTTCCTGTTCAGCTTGTTTATTAACATAAAAAGGACTACATGACCATTTAGACCTTGAAGGTCTTATAAGACCTTTATGAAGCAAAGAATCTATTGTTGTTTTTGTATAACTCCGAATATTCTGAATTTATTTGGCAAGGTCTTGCCTTAGTAAGAATATTATCTTACGAAAATTCTTCTTCATAGGGAAGACTAACTATATGCTTTTTTCTATTCCAAAATTGGTTTGGATGGTCACCACATATCTGTAATGAAAATTGATTTTTCAAAAAATTAATTTTTTCTATAAGCTTTGGGTTTTGGTAATCTTCTGCAATAGTAAGACTACGAATTTCATTTTTTAAGAAATCAATTTGTCTATTTCTTGCAGAGATATTCTCAGTTATTTCATTTAAAAATCTTTTAAATGGTTGAGTTATAAAATCAAAACTAATTTCTTTATTATTAAAAGTTCCAGTAAAACCTTTGGTATCCCACCTAGTAAAAGGAATTATATGATTGAAAAATGGAACTCCTAATATGATCTCATGAGTTATATCTTTGATCAATACAAAAGTTTCAGGTATACAAACTTTTTCTTGGCAAATATAAGCTTTTGATAATTTATAAGAAATACTCATCTTATCACCACTAGCATTTCTTAATCTATGAGTAGTTTTATGAAAATATCTTGAAGGTATTATTCCTTCCTTTATACAATTTAAATCTGAACCACTATCAAATAAACAAGTAAAATCTTTTTTGAAATTATAATCTATTAAAAGAGTAAATTTTGTTAAAAACTTTTGAGTAGTAAATAGGTGGATTTTTTGTAAAAACTCATTATCAGCCACATTAACTGCTCCTAGAAAACCATCTTTTACCTCATTCTTAGAGGTACCGGCATTAATATCATTATAACCTTCTTTAGTCATATCAGTACTGAATTCCTCAGTTGTATGGACATGAGAATTTTCCAATCTAATAATTCTCTTTTCTAAGGCTATATTAGAAGTCTGTAAGTCCGAAATTTCTCCTTCGAGATTATGAATCTCATTTTTGAAATCTTGAACAGTAGTTTGCCTATCAATGGCCTTGGATTTTTAACTCAAAATTCTTTTAATAGGATTGTAGGAATTTTATCCTGAATTTTGTCCATCTGATCAATTATCTGGTACCTTAATTCTTGGTCTTTAATCACCCAAAGAAGTTCTAATAAACTATCATTAGTCAGGACATTAACTTCTTGTCAGGACCCAAAATCCTAACATATCGTGATGGCGTCTATCGTGGTACTAGGCAAGCCGATATTAATGAAATAACACCAACAATTAATAGATAACAAATTTAAAATAGTTTAAATGATAACAACTTCTCATGCACAGGATAGAAATAAAAAATACAACGCGAAAATTTCCAACATCGGGGTGTCACTGAGTACATAAGCATCTATACATCACAAGTCCAAAAAATACTGTCTACGAAAATCTAAACTCAAATACAATGAGTGGAAAGATAGGAAAAGAGAAATAAGGTCTACGAAATGCCGGCAGCAACCTCGAAATCTCCAAAAGATCAACTGTGCGCGAAAATCAACACTCACTGTGTCTGGAAACACCTGGATCTGCACACGAAGTGCAGGGTGTAGTATGAGTACAACCAACTCAGCAAGTAACAATACTAAATAAAAAACTGAAAGTAGTGACGAGCTTGAAAGTTATGGCTCGTTTACAGTGATTTCAACATAAGTAAGTAGGCATGCTCTCAAGTTCGATAAATTAGGTTAACAGTTATTCCATGACCAGTTCAAGTGAAACAGAGTGTAATAACTTTCAGAATTTTCAAACAATGATACATGGCAGTTAAGTGCAACAATAATGAAATCATATGCATCCTCTTAGGGCCACAGTCACTCATCATTCCCATTCTCCCAGTACTCAGCCCAAGCGCTATAAACCGCATGGACAACTCATGTGCTGCACGGACAACTCACGTGCTATAGTATAATATCTGGATCAGCACGGACAACTCACGTGCTATAGTATAATATCTCACGACCAATCCCTTGGCCTCACTCATTCATCAACCTCTCTAGTCTTTCGGGCTCTCAGAAATTATAATAAGCAGCCCAGACATCAATGATATGATGCATCAAAAATTGAACAATAGAGGCTAAGATGTAACATACAAATAAAATGTGACTGAGTACAAACAACAATTAGCAGATAATTCAACATGTACACGATCTCTGTGGGTCTCTGCAATGCACGCACATAGTCTAAACATGATTTGTGGTTCAATTTGTCTAATACATGGAGAATAAACAGATAACAACAGATTATTCACTACACAGTCCCATGGAATTTGACCAAGTCATAATTTCTACGGTGCACGCCCACACGCCCGTCACCTACCATGCGCGTCACCTCAAAAGAAATACTTGACACGTAATACGGGGTTTCGCACCCACATAACAAAATTTAGAACTGTTACTTACCTCAATACGAGCAAATCTCTACTCCAACAGACCCTTGCCTCGCAAAACGCCCTCTGAATGCCTCGAATCTAGCCATAAACAATGCAATATAATCAATACGGGCTAAAGTAATCAAATCCATAAGAAAATGCTAAGCTATTAATCAAAATTAAAATCTGCTCAAAACCCGCCCCTCGGGCCCACATCTCAAAATTCGAAAAAGTCATAGAACCCGAAAGCCCTCTCAACCACGAGTCTAACCATACCAAATATATCACAATCCGACACCAAATTGTTGCCCAAATCCCCAAATCAAACTCTCCAAATCCCTAGCCTCAAACTCCCAATTTACACCTTAAATACACACGAACTAGGTGGAAAAAGCAATGGGGAAGCAATATTATTGATAAAAATAAGCATAACGGACTTACCTCAAGAATCCCCTTAAAAACCCTCTCAAAAATTGCCTAAACCGTGCTTGAAATGTTTGAAATGAAGCCAAAATCGCGAACCCTTGTTTTAATAATCTTCCCAGGCTTTTTGCACCTGCGGCCATATGTCCGCACTTGCGGAACCACTTCTATGGTCGATTCCCCACTTCTTCAGAAGCCACTTAAATTCCCCAACAGCCTTGCATCTGCGCAACATGTTTTGTACCCGCAGAGCCGCTTCTACAGCCTTCCATCCATTTCTGCGGAAACATGCCCCTCTCTCAATTCTGCATATGCGGAGCCTCACTCGAAACTTCGGGCTCACTGATGTGGTTAATTCCTCACACCTGTGCCCTGCCAAGGCCAGCCCAGCACTGCTTCTACGTAAACCCAACAGCATCTGCGGCATCGCAGGTGCGGAACTGACTTTGCACCTATGAGCTCTTATCACCTCCTCCCTGACTGCTTCTGCGGTTCACGTCTCGCTTCTGCAAGATCGCGCCTGCGATCCCCACTCCGTAGGTGCGATTACACCAGAAGCTGGTGAGCTTTAGCACTTCTCTTAAACTTCAATTCGATTTTGTAACCATCCGAAATCACCACGAGGCCCGGGACCTCAACTAAACATACCAACAAGTCTTAACACCTCATACAAACAAAGTCGAGCCTTCAAACAACCTCGAACAACATATAAAACATGAATCACACATAGATTCAAACCTAATGAACTTTAAACTCTTAATTTCTACAAACGATGCCGAAACCTATCAAATCACATCCGATTTATCCCAAATTTTGTAAATCAAGTCAAAAATGATACCACAGACCTACTCTAACTTCCGGAATCGGAATTCGACCCCGCTATCAAAAAGTCCACTCCCGGTCAAAAATTCCAAAAATTGTACTTTTGCCATTTCAAGCCTAATTCCACTACGGACCTCTAAATCACAATCCAGATACGCTCCTAAGTCCAAATCACCTAACAGAGCTAACGGAAACATCAAAACTCTGTTCCGAAGTCATTTACTCAAAGGTTAACATCCGATTAATCATTTCATCTTAAGCTTTCAACCTTGAGACTAAGTGTCTCATTTCTTCCTGAAATCACACCGGACCTGAACCGACTACCCTGACAAGTCACATAACAGCTATAAAGTACAAAATGAGCATTAAATGGGGAAACGGGGCTACAAGTCACAAAATGACCGGCCGGGTCGTTACATCCTCCCCCTCTACAACAAACGTTCATCCTCGAATGGGTCTAGAAACATACCTAGAGTCTCAAATAGGCATGGATATCTACTCTCCATTTCCCGCTCGGTCTCCCAAGTAGCCTCTTCAACTGGCTGACCTCTCCACTGCACCTTTATTGAAGCTATGTCCTTTGACCCCAAGTTACAAACGTGCTGATCCAAAATGACCACCGACTCCATATCATAAGTCATATCACCATCAAACTGAACCGTGATGAAATCTAAAACATGAGACGGATCGCCGACATACTTCCGGAGCATAGAAACATGAAATACTGGATGCACACTCGACAAACTAGGTGGCAAGGCAAGTTTGTAAGGCACCTCCCCAATCCTCTGAAGTACCTCAAATGGCCCAATATATCGAGGGCTCAACTTGCCCTTCTTCCCGAACCTCATAACACCCTTCATGGGTGAAACCTTGAGCAGTACCTTCTCCCCAACCATGTAAGCAACATTACGGACCTTCCTGTCGGCATAACTCTCTTGTCTATACTGCCTGTGCAAAGCCTCTCCTGAATCATCTTAACCTTGTCCAAAACATCGTGGACCAAGTCAGTACCCAATAGTCTAGCCTCCCCAGGCTCGAACCAACATCGAAGATCTACACTATGTGCTATACAAAGCCTCCTACGGAGCCATCTGAATGTTGCACTGGTAGCTATTGTTGTAGGCAAACTTCGCGAATGGTAGAAACTGATCCCAAGAACCCCTGAAATCAATGACACAAGTGCGTAGTATATACTCCAATATCTGAATAGTGTGCTTGGACTATCCGTCCATATGAGGGTGAAATGTTGTGCTCAACTCAACATGGGTACCCAACTCTCAATGCACGGCTCTCCAAAACTGCGATGTGAACTGCGTTCCCAAATCTGAAATGATTGACACTGGCACGTCGTAGAGGTAAACAATCTCTCGGATGTAAATCTCAGCCAACCGCTCAGAAGTATATGTAGTCCCAACTAGAATGAAGTGCATGGAATTGGTCTGCCGATCCACAATCACCCAAGTAGCATCGAACTTCCTCGAAGTCCATGGGAGCCCAACTACAAAATCCATGGTGATCTGCTCCCATTTCCACTCTAGAATCTGTTACATCTGAAGCAATCCGCCCGATCTCTGATGCTTATACTTTACCTGTTGGCAGCTGAGGTACCGAGCTATAAACCCCACTATATCCTTCTTCATTCTTCTCCAACAATAATGTTGCCTCAAGTCATGGTACATCTTCACGGCACCCGGATGCGTCCTACGACTCAGCACCGCTAAATGATGGAGGCAAAAGCCTCCCAAATCTCTCAAGTCTCCTCTGCTCATCATCAGCCATAAGTGGGACCACCGGGGTCTGAGCAGCTGCGACCGGCTAGGCTGGTAGCACCTCCAGTTTCTAAAGTCCCTGCATTGCCTGCTCTTGAGTACGGGCAGTGGGGGTATGAGTACCTCCCCCAGCCTGAGAAGTGGCTGGTGCGGCCTGAGCCGAAACTACCTGAGCAAGACCAGTGCAAACTGTCAATATCTGGGCCAATGCCTCATGAAGGCCTGGAATCACAATGGGCACAGCTGGTGCCTGGGCTGGCCACACTGGCTCAACTACATCTGGAACCTGGTCCTGAGCTGGAGCAACTGGTGGATCTGCAGGTGCTGCTCTAGCTGCTGTACGAGCTACACCCCAGCCCCTACCGCAACCTCAGCCTCTCGTGGCCTTAGCTGGTGGTACTGGTGGCTGTCCATCTTGTCCGGTAGCATGTGTCCTCACAATCTGTGGGAGAATAGAATACATAAGTTTAGTTACCGGAACCAACAAATCCGCACGACAAGAATACAAGAATGTGAAAGTTTCTAAGGGTTCGGCAACCTCCTGAAGATAAGTACAGACGTCTCTGTACCAATCCACAAGACTCTACTACTCCTGCTCATGACTCGTGTGACCTATGTAACCTAGGCTTTGATATCAACTTGTAACGACCCAAAATCCTAACCTGTCCTGATGGAGCCAATCGTGGTACTAGGGAAGCCGACATTTATGAAATAACTCCAACACTTAACAAAAAACATATTTAAAATAGTTTAAACGATAACAACTTCGAATAAACATGATACAAATCCAAAATACAACGCGGAAATTCCCAACATCAGGGTGTCACTAAGTACATGAGCATCTATACACCACAAGTCCGAAAAATACTATCTATGAAAATCTGAACCCAAATACAATAAGCGAAAAGATAGGGAAAGAGAAACAAGGTCTGTGAAATGCTGACACCTACCTCGAAATCTCCAGAAGATCAACTGTGCGCGAAAATCAACACCCATTGTATCCGGAAAAACCTGGATCTGCACACGAAGTGCAGGGTGTAGTATGAGTACAACCAATTCATCAAGTAACAATAATAAATAAAGAACTGAAAGTACTGACGAGCTTCACAGTTATAGCTCAATTACAGTGATTTCAACATAAGAAAATAGGCATGCTCTCAAGTTCGATAAATTAGGTTAACAGTTATTCCATGACCAGTTCAAGTGAAACAGAGTGTAATATCTTTCAGAAATCTCAAACAATGATACATAGCAGTTAAGTGCAACAATAATGAAATCAAATGCATCCTCTCAAAGCCAAAGTCACTTATCCTTCCCATTCGCTCAGCATTCAGCACTAGGCACTCGCACTCAGTAGGTACCTGCCCTCACTGGGGGTGTGTACATACTCCAGATGGGCTCCTTAAGCCAAAGCGCTATAAATCGCACGGACAGCTCACGTGTATAACATTATATATGGATCTGCACGGACAACTCACGTGTTATAATATAATATCTGGATCAGCACGGACAACTCACGTGCTATAGTATAATATTTCACAAGCAGGCCCTAGGCCTCACTCAGTCATCAACCTCTCCAGTCCCTCAGGCTTTCAGAAATCACAATACGTAGCCCAGACATCAATGATATGATGCATCAAAAAATGAACAATAGAGGCTAAGATGTAATATACAAATAAAATGTGACTGAGTACAAACAACAATTAGCAGATAATTCAACATGTACGCGATCTCTGTGGGTCTCTGCAATGCACACACAGAGTCTAAACATGATTTGTGGTTCAATTTCTCTAATACATGAAGAATAAACAGATAACAACAGATTATTCACTACACAGTCCTATGGAATTTGACTGATTCACAATTCCTCCGGTGCACACCCACACACCCATCACCTAGCATATGCGTCACCTTAAAATCAAGTACATGACACGTAATACGGGATTTCGTACCCTCAAAACCAAATTTAAAATTGTTACTTACCTTAATACGAGCAAATCTCTACTCTACCACACCCTTGCCTCGCGAAATGGCCTCTCGATGCCTCGAATCTATCCATAAATAATGCGATATAATCAATTCGGGCTAAAGGATTCAACTCCATAAGAAAATGCTAAGCTATTAATCAATATAAAAAATTGGCCCCCGGGCCCACGTCTCGAAATTCGATGAAAGTTATAAAACACGGAAGCCCTCTAAATCCCTAGCCTCAAACTCCCAATTTACACTTTAAATACATACCAACTATGTGAGAAAATCAATGGGGAAGCAATAGTATTGATAAAGAATAAGCACAAGGGACTTACCTCAAGAATCCCCTAGAAAACCATCTCACAAATCGCCTAAACCATGCTTGAAATGTTTGACATGAAGCCAAAATCGCGAACCCTTGTTTTAATAATCTGCATAGTCTTTTGGCACCTACGGCCATATGTCCGCACCTAAGGAACTACTTCTACGGTCTATTCCCCGCATCTGCACTCGGTGTTCCGTACCTACGAAGCCGCTTCTGCGGAAACATGCCCCTCTCTCAATTCTGCATCTGCGGAGCATCGCTCGCACGTGTGGGCTCGCAGATGCGGTTAATTCCTCGCACATGCGCCCTGCCCAGGCCAACCCAGCTCTGCTTTTGCGTAAACCCAACCACATCTGCGGAAATGCCCTCGCACATGCGATCTCTTCTCACCTCCTCCCTGACCGCTTTTGCGGTCACCTCTTGCTTCTGCGATATGGCACCTGTGATCCTCACACCAAAGGTGCGATTACACCAGAAGCTGGTGAGCTTCAGCACTTCCCTCAAACATCAATTTGATCTGATAACCATCGGAAATCACCCCGACCCCCCCGGGACCTTAACCAAACATACCAACAAGTGTTAACACCTCATACAAACTTAGTCGAGCCTTCAAACCACCTCGAACAACATCAAAAATATGAATCACACATAGATTCAAGCCTTATGAACTTCAAACTCCCAATTTCAACAAACGATAGTGAAACCTATCAAACCACATCCGATTGACCCAAAATTGTGTACACAAGTCACAAATGACACCACTGACCTACTCCAACTTCCGGAATCAGAATCCTACCACGATATCAAAAAGTCCACTCCCGGACAAACTTTCCAAAAAATTCAACTTTCGCCATTTCAAGCCTAATTCTACTAGGGACCTCTAAATCACAATCCGGACATGCTCCTAAGTCCAAAGTCACCTAACGGAGCTAACAGAAACATCAAAATTCCGTTCTGGAGTCATTTACTCAAAGGTCAACATCCGGTCAATCATTTTAGCTTAAGCTTTCAACAATGAGACTAAGTGTCTTATTTCATCCTGAAATCACACCGGACCCGAATCAACTACCCCGGCAAGTCACATAACAGCTATAAAGTATACAATGAGCATTAAATGGGATGATTGACCGGGTCATTACACTTTTAAGTCCTTGAATTGAGAATAAATATTAAAAAACTCATCATCAGTGTTGCCATTACAACACTGGTCTTGATTCTGTTTGTAGGTCCATATTCGTCGTCTGAAAGAAGGTATTCTTCCTCCTGTGGAGCCCTTAGATCCTCATCAGTTGATGAATCTTCTCTATCAATATTTTCTGGTGAATTTTCCCGGGAAGAATTTAACAAAATCTTGTATAAAGAATTCATAATATTATTATCTAGGTCAAGTTATTTAATCTTATCCTTGACTTTGCAATCTCTAGCATAATGACCTACTCGTCCTCGTTTGTAACATGCATTAGGCGTATTGGATTTTATAAAATTATTTCTATGCTTATAATCCTTTCTTCTCTTATCTTTTCGCTCAAATCTCTTATCAAAAGATCCTCTATTCTTCTTTTTATACCTATAAGGTTCTACCTTATGTTTATGAGTCCCCTTTTATTCTTAGGAATATTTATGGCAAATTGTTCACAGTATTCTCCTAACTGTTGTCTTTCATTAAGACGATGCTTCTTAATTTCCAAGCTTAACTTCATTTCATTGCATAGAGTTAAGCCTTCTTGTGTGCATACACTAATAAGCTTTCCATAGGAATAGCTACTATAATCTATAGTCATTGTTGTTCCACGAAGCATTTTTCTAACTCTTTCAGCAAAGAGTGTTGGGAGTCCATCAATAAATTTAGACTTCCAGTGAGTGCTATTACACTCTGGTAATTCCATTGTCCTGGATAACAAAACATCCTTATACCATCTAAATTTGTTAAAGTATTACATCAAGATTTTGGAGCATAGTCCTTAAGGTCTCACTATTGTCTGACCATCTTCTAGAGAAATGTTCTATAATATTAAGAACTAAACAATACACAACATTTTGAACATTCTGACCATCTTCTACCTTTATGGCACCCATAATTTCAGCGCGTTGTTCCGGTCTTAAATAATTATCCTACCAGCCTTTCAATTGGATAGTAAACCCTACTACTATCTTGTCAGCAATGGTCTTTTCAGAGTTTTTGTTAACTTTGCAGATACTGCTGTACACAAGCATTCTATGTACTTGGGCATATTTATATTGATTAATAGCTTTTGTACCATGGTTTATGTCTAAATATGTTGATGGTTATATTTCCCCCACAAACATCTTTTCAAATGGGAGAAAACATCTGTGTACCATAGATTTCTGGACTGTTACAACTCTGGGAAAAATAACTAGCATCGGGCTCCTCTATAAGCACATCTTGAGCAGTTGGCCTAGGATAATAAAACATCCTTTGGACCGGTTTGCGAGCAACCTTTTCTGAGATTTTATTAATCTCACCAGAGAGTTTTAACTTCCTCTCTGCATCAGATAAATGCTCTGAATTTAAAGGAATGATTTTAAATCCTTCAAAATTTTTATCTAATAAATTCTCCAGGTCCTCTAGACTTTTTATTTTAAAGTCTTTGACCTTAGAAGGTGGTTGGATACTGGCAGTAGCAATTTTCTCTTTACCTTTTATATTATCGTTTCTAGATATTTTATCGACTCCAGTTATTAATCTGTCTACTCTTTCATTAATGAAAGCTATCTGTTCACCCAAAATACTAATATATATATATTAGTATAATTATTCTGTGTGAGCATATAACCATCAACATATTTAGACATAAACCATGGTACAAAGATGTTTTCTCCCATTTGAAAAGATATTTGTGGGGGGAATATAACCATCAACATATTTAGACATAAACCATGGTACAAAAGCAATTATCTTATTGTGGCCATTAATATCATTGCAAAAATCATATTGAAAGCATTTTATTAGTTTCTCATCAAAATTATCAAAAAACCAGTTTTTGAAAAGTTTCCATCTGGGTTTAAATAACATCAAACAACGCTAAAAACACGAATGGCGCATCGATTCAAGCCTAGTGAACTTTAAAACTTCATACTTCTCATCCGATGCCGAAACCTATCAAATCAAGTCCGATTGAGCTCAAATATTGCACACAAGTCCTAATTGACATTACGGACCTACTCCAACTTTCGGAATCGGAATATGACCCCGATATGAAAAGTTCACTCCCGGTCAATTTTTCCACAAATCATCAAATTTCCAATTTTCGCCAATTGATGCCGAAATAACATACGGACCTCCAAATCAACATCCGGGCGCACTCCTAGACCAAAATAATCATACGAACCCATTGGAACCTTCAAATCTCGATTCCGAGGTCGTTTACTTAAATGTCAAACCTTAGTCAATTCTTCCAACTTAAAACTTTTGGAATTGGAATTTTCTTTTTAAATCAATCCCGAACTTCGCGAAATTCAATTCCAACTACACGTACAAGTCATAATATCCTAAGTGAAGCTACTCAAGACCTCAAACCGCCGAATGACGCTCTAGAGCTCAAAACGACCGATCGGATCGCTACATTCTCCCCCACTTAAACATACGTTTATCCTCAAACGTGCTAAGGACTACTCCGGAGTTGTCCAAAATCACTGTACAACACCTTGTGCACCTACCCGCGCCACCACATTCCAGTTGAACCCATTTTCTCGAGCCAGATTGAAAATCCTCCCTATAACCTTAGCTAACAAGCTTTAAAACCAAGTTCCAACTTTCGAATTTCTTTACAAGGTCCGATTCTAACACACGAACACCGTACCAATCACCTCGCACAGTACCAAAACACGACCATGCATCTATGCTGACAAGAACCATTACCTCATTTTGAATTGAATAAGTATATTTTTCCATTAATGTACTTTATATAAATCTGATTGCACAAATTTCAGGTCCAATAATTTCATCTCACCCGGTACAAGCTGCTCAGGCAATAAACCACCTCAGACACTGACTCAGATCTCATATGTTGCCATCAATGCGCCGACAAGCTAAAACTTGAATATGACACATAAGGAGGAACTAACTCTGGAAAAGAACTATCCAGCCCGCATAACGAATAAAACGGTCGAACGGATGTTATGAACCCTTCTTAGAGGACGACCACAAAATATGCAGAAATAGATATAGGGAACCGTACTCAACATAACACTATTGCGGCGTGCAACCCGATCCAAACATGATACCATTGCGGCGTCCAACTTGATCCAAACATGATACCGTTGCAGCATGCAACCTGATCCAAATAACGTATCCATGGTGGCGTGCCACCCGATCCTCTCACAACAATAAATAAGGACATACCCCTCAATCCATAATGCTTCTACCTACGTAATACCGAATATCGGCCACAAGCACGCCAAGTGCAAAACAAAAACGGAGACGGATAGCGCAATACGCCACAAAACCCATAACTAAGGTGCGATAAATGACCTGTATCATGAGAGCCATCCTTCTCATAAGACACCACGAGCTACACTGGACCTAAACACACTTCAAATAATCAAGCCGTCTCAATCCGGCACAACCTCCACAATTCACAACCAAAGGAATAGAGTGCCTCCAAGCATAAACCCTCACATTAATGATAGTACCAAAAATCTATGTACTTGGTTTCGATATTTAACCATGAAGAGACTAGCATGTCACACTCATACTATTTCCCCGTGGGGTATGCTCCCACGACTTTCCACGCAGGTAGCCAAGTGTGCACATCCATACCACTAGTTGTACTAATTCTGTAAAGCAGATCAAGAATCCGCAAATCAATACATAATGCCCCTTCCACATAACACCATTCCCAGGTGACACTAGGATAATGTCAGCTTACTATGAACATCTAATTCTTCCCGGCTCATCCGAGCTCGTGACATTCTTGTCAACACCGAACTGCATCCTTGGTCCTCAACTTTCAAATTCCCATGCCGCTCACTGCACCTATCATGCCGCTACATGAGAATAATACTTCATCGGCTAGAAACCTTTCACTTAGCTCATTTCTGAAGAGCCCATGCAACACGCAACTAAATTCCCAAACCGCATAAACATAATCTCAAACCGTGATCTAAACCGTCATAACTCTTCAGGAATCTATTTACACAACAAAGCCATTTGAATCAAATATCTCCCAAATCAATCATGTCATGGTGGCTGTCAAGCCCGCACGTACAACCACAAACCACATGTATAACTTCACACAACGAAGGAACTGACCCTTGCCACAATCATGCTGATTCAGCCATAACTAACCGACCCAACTTCTTCCAATTTACCCTTGACCTGACTTAGAAATATGATTGCTCCATTCACAACATAACAAACTCAATCCGCACTCATCCGAGTGACCCGAATTGCGAGACAACATCGTCTCAATACCAATGACTCATCTCATACCTCCTTACATGCACAATAGCATCTCCAACTGGTGCACCCATTCTGCAAGACCTTCCGCGAGTCCGAAGCTATTTCTTCCTTTTCCTCTAATACTGCACTTTAATTATTGAATCCACTAGGACCGTTGTTGAGAGTCACCCACTCTGACCTGGACCCAAATATGACCAAACTCCAATGCTCTGCTAGTACATGAACACCATCTCGAATAAGCAACTGGCTGAACCCTATTCCTTGTACATTACATCGATAAAAGCATAAGCTCCGAATCTTCCCGAAAACCTGAACATGCATCGATAACACCGAATATAGCACACGTCCATCAAGTTCTTATCTGAATTACCCCTGATATTTTATTTTCTTAGTCATAAATAATCCGCCAACGCACCGATAACCAAAAACTGTACAAGCAGACAACCACGCGATCCAATCGTAAATGGTGGGGCTCCCCCAATTAGCTTTAAGCTACCATCACATAATGACTCATGTCCTTTAACACTTTACACATAATATAATGACTAGGAGTCACAATTCTTGGGGTGTCTTGCTGCCACGTGGGGCACGGTCTAATATTATCCAAAGATTTTTAATTACTCTCCCACTGGGTAGCTCGTACCCTTTTTCATCTTGATTCTTTTACTTGCTGAAACTTGTATCTACCTTTCGATTCTCTTATTCCTTTTTACCATAAGAGTGGATAGATATTTTTGTCTTAGGGATCCTTATCAAGAAGTTTTACACATCTTAGTAAACACATGATCTGTTGAAGACCTCACATTTACTCATCATAATCATCATGAAAAATCGAGTTCATTTGACTCAACTCTTCCACAGCTATATCTCTTACCACCGTCTTTCTGGATGTAGGCATCGTCATATTATGAATAAGATAGAGTATAGGAAATTGAGTTCTTACAACTGAGCTCTACCACACGATCTAGAGTAAGAAGAAAGAGTGACAGTCCTAAATGCCCTGTAGCCTCCTGCTTATAAGTGAGGTGCACAACACACCCATAAACAAGACTCTACTAGACACGGCTTGTAGACTCCTTAGGACAGAACTACTCTGATACAACTTTTGTCTCGACCCAAACCGATGGGCCGCGACGGGCACCCGGTGCCTTACTCAACCGAGTAAAAATATTTCATACCATTCTTATCGTACTGTCATTGGAAAATGGGCCAAACGGGCCGTCATGGGCTAACCAGAATAAACATAAGGGAATACTCAACATAAGACGACCCAAATTGACGTAATCAAGTATACATGTGACATAGGGCCTATAAGACCAAAATTTCACTGAACATAGGCCGATAAGGTCGTACAAACTTTCACGTACACGATATATGACTATAAGCCTCTAAGGATACATAAATGTTATAAAGGTCGGGACATAGCCCTGCCATACTAATCAACACATTTCCTAATCATACTGACCAATAGCAACTCCGGAGTAAATAGAGTGCACCAACATCTTCCGCTAAGCTGATAGCCTACTTGGAGGACTCTCAACATGTCTATCAGGACCCGCGGGCATGAAACGCAGTGTCCCCAGGAAAAAGGGACGTCAGTACAAAAAATATACCGAGTATGTAAGGAATGAAAATCAGTAAACAATAGATATGAGAGAAACATGGAGTAAAAGACTCAACATGTATATCTGAATATCTCTATGAATCATGTAGTATTATAATATCATGCATATGCATATAAATGTCATACCATGCATGGGTATATGCATTCATAACATCAGCAAGCCTCTTAGGGCATCCCATCATATCATCTCGGCCACTATGGGCAAATCATCAATGTATACCAGCTGATCAGGTGGTGGTGCATATATAACGCCGTAACCTTTTCCCATATCCCATATACATATATATATATATATGTATATATATATATATATATATATATATATGTGTGTGTGTGTATATATATATATATACGCGTATACAACACCATCTGGTCATGGGTCAATGTACATGTATAAATGCATGAAATGCATAAGAAATACGTTAATAAGATTTCTCGAAATGTCATAAGATCACTATGCCTTTGATTATTATCAGGAAATAAACTTTATCAACTTATGCATTTTCTGAGACCCATGAACAGATGATAGAATAATATGACACATGGGGATTCAAGAACATAAGCATCTCTAGTATTTTTATTAATAGAGTCATTTATGGAAATAGTGCATTTGCTCGTTACGTTTGTGTTGTATAGATCATGCCAAAAGAAAGAAGAGATAACCTTAATATACCTAAACCGATTCTCTTGACTATCCCTCTAACACACGTTAATTGCGACGAAACAAGTGACGGCAAGATCGGAGTAGGGAAACATCCGTATGATATTCTTGAGAAAGATTGCACCATAATCCCTTATAATTTCAAAATCTCACATTGCTTTAAATTGTTGAAGATCTTATCTTGCTTATGTGACTTACGTTTGTAACACACAAACATTTACGTCTGAATTCTTATCACAGGCATATATGAACGAGTTTCTGAATTCATAATGAATATGTGACTCTCTTTATTAAAGGGATATGACTCAGGTTCTTTAAGAATGAATATATATCTCTTCTTTATTAAATGGATATGACTCATGTCCTTTAACACTTTAAACATAATATAATGACTAGGAGTCACAATTCTTGGGGTGGCTTGCTACCACGTGGGGCGGGGTCTAATGTTATCCAAATATTTTTAATTACTCTCCCACTCGGTAGCTCGTACCCTTTTTCATCTTCCTTCTTTTACTTGCTGAAACTTGTATCTACCTTCCGATTCTCTTATTCCTTTTTACCACAAGATTGAATAGGCATTTTTGCCTTAGGGATCCTTATCAAGAAGTTTTACCCATCTTAGTAAACACATGATCTGCTGGAGACCTCACATTTACTCATTATAAGCATCATGGAAAATCGAGTTCATTTGACTAAACTCTTCCACAACTATATCTCTTACCAACCGTCTTTCTGGATGTAGGCATCGTTGTATTATGCATAAGATAGAGTATAGGAAATTGAGTTCTTACAACTGAGCTCTACCATACGATCTAGAGTAATAAGAAAGAGTGACAGTCCTAAATGCCATGTAGCCTCCTGCTTATAAGTGAGGTGCACAACACACCCATAAACAAGACTCTACTAGACACGGCTTGTAGACTCCTTAGGACAGAACTACTCTGATACCACTTTTGTCACGACCCAAACCGATGGGCCGCGACGGGCACCCGGTGCCTTACTCAACCGAGTACCAACATTTCATACCATTCTTATCGTACTGTCATTGGCAAATGGGCCAAACGCACCGTCATGGGCTAACCAAAATAAACATAAGGGAATACTCAACATAAAATGACCCAAATTGGCATAATCAAGTATACATGTGACATAGGGCCTATAAGACCAAAGTTTCACTGAACATAGGCCGATACAGTCGTACAATCTTTCACGTACACGATATATGTCTATAAGCCTCTAAGGATACATAAATGTTATAAAGGTCAGGACAGAGTCCCGCTATACTAATTAACACATTTCCTAATCATACTTACCAATAGCAACTCCGGAGTAAATGGAGTGCACCAACATCTTCCGCTAAGTTGATAGCCTACTTGGAGGACTCTCGACATGTCTATCGGGACCTGCGGGCATGAAACGCAGTGTCCCCAGGAAAAAGGGACATCAGTACAAATAATGTATCGAGTATGTAAGGAATGAAAATCAGTAAACAATAGATATGAGAGAAACATAGAGTAAAAGACTCAACATGTATATCTGAATAGCTCTGTGAATCATTTAATATTATAATATCATACATATGCGTATAAATATCATACCATGCATGTGTATATGCGTTCATAACATCATCAAGCTTATGAGGGCATACCATCATATCATCTTGGTCACTGTGGCCAAATCATCAATGTATACCAGCTGATCAGGTGGTTGTGCGTATATAATGCCGTAACCTTTTCCCATATCCCATATACATACATATGTATATATATATATATATATATATATATACACACAACGCTATCTTGTCATGGGTTAATGTACCTGTATAAATATATGAAATGCATAAGAAATACGTTAATAAGATTTCTCAAAATGTCATAAGATTAGTATGCCTTTGATTATTATCAGGAAATAAACTCTATCAACTTACGTATTTTCTGAGACCCATGAACAGATGATAGAATAATATGACACATGGGGATTCAAGAACATAAGCATCTTTAGTATTTCTATTAATAGAGTCATTTATGGAAATTGTGCATTTGCTCGCTACGTTTGTGTCGTATAGATCATGCCAAAAGAAAGAAGGGATAGCCTTAACATACCTAAACCGATTCTCTTGACGAAACAAGTGATGGCAAGTTCGGAGTAGGGAAACATCCGTATGCTATTCTTGAGAAAGATTGCACCGTACTCCGTTATAATTACAAAATCTCACGTTGCTTTGAATTGTTGAAGATCTTATCTTGCTTATGTGACTTACGTTTGTAACACACAAACATTTACGTCTGAATTCTTATCACATGCATATATGAACGAGTTTCTGAATTCATAATGAATATGCGACTCTTTTTATTAAAGGGATATGACTCAGGTTCTTTAAGAATGAATATATGTCTCTTCTTTATTAAATGGATATGAATCATGTCCTTTAACACTTTACACATAATATAATGACTAGGAGTCACAATGCTTTGATTGGCTTGCAGCCACGTGGGGGATGGTCTAATATTATCCAAAGATTTTTAATTACTCTCCCTCTAAAAGTCATTAATTACCCAACTATTCACATAATTTAAGAATTACCTCTACTTACTTAAAATACTACTCACTTTTAATACAGTTTATACACCTTACTATCATGGCCATATGGTACCTTGTATGGTACTAGTCCATAAATACCAGATATTATAGCTCGGACCGTATTTTTTCTCAAAATGTCAAACTTCTACGAAGTCTCATTTTCTTCGATTTGCTTACTCGCTCACCTTCACGAAATTACTTATCACTTGGTTGAAATAGCATAATACTTATAATTCCAAAAACAAATCTCATTCCCGAGCTTACGTCGATTTATTTATGGCGTACTTTCACGTACAAAAATATGGGGTGTAACATAAACCATCTCCTTTAAGCAACTTCTCAACCTCTGCTTCTCATACTTGACCTGCTAGTACTTCAACCACCGCGAAACACTTCCCACTATGTCTTCCCTCATACTTTGCTGCCCAAATGTTGCATCAAATCAAAGTGCATCTCTATAAAACCTGAACCAATAAAATGTTACAGACTCTAAGCCTCTTCGAAGATCATCTTTCTCGAGCCATCAACATTAGAAATACCAATTCGATTCTAAACTGCTGCACATAGCTATCTCTAGCAACCGCCCGTCAGGCACCATCTCACAACACCTTGCCTCGAGGGAAAAATCCAAGAAGACCGTTACACAGGCGAACTGTAATGCGTTCAAATAAGGACGGCGACACTGAATCACAATGAAAATTTCACCACGCTCAAAAATATCAAGTCTCGTTACTTTATCAACCAAACTTGGATATCTATAGTCTGATTGCCTTTCCTCGGCTGGAATTAAATGCTGAAACCCTTAATCATGCACTGAGAAATTCTCTCTTCAAGCCATTCACTGCCTCAACACATAAACGAGCACCTTACCATTACACCGACATTGCATGATAACAACGCATAGACATCGTAGCAATCTAAGCACACTCTCGAAACCAAAGAAAATACCGATACTGAGCTGGAACAAAAGAACATCCTTCCGCGAGGCGATGATAATAGTCTCCCCAAACATGTAGGGAAAGACATCCTGCACCACGTCTGCAGTACCACTACAACTTCTCGACACCCAATTAATAACAAGCGCTTCGTGTCGTATAAGATTGAGTAGGAAGGATATAAAGGCATAAGCCTCAATGGAATCAAATCGCACGATGAGGAAATCAAGAAGGGAAGTGCTCCTAACATCCC
This sequence comes from Nicotiana otophora, assembly GCA_000715115.1. NCBI lineage: Eukaryota > Viridiplantae > Streptophyta > Magnoliopsida > Solanales > Solanaceae > Nicotiana > Nicotiana otophora. The sequence continues at coordinate 62,276 of AWOL01S0045926.1, forward strand.
TGTAGCCTCTCAAAAATAAGTACAGACGTCTCCGCACCGATCCACAGGACTCTACTAGACTTACTCAAGACTGGTGAGACCTAAGTGAACCTAAAGCTCTGATACCAAGTTGTGACGACCCAAAATTCATTAGTGGTCATGATGGCGCGTAACACCTCCGTCAGGCAAGCCAACAATGATTAGTCAATTTAATTACTCATTCTAGTACCTTAAAATCATAATATTTTTAATGAAATGGTGTGAAATAGAATTTACACGAACTACAATAGTGAACAACCCGTAGGAACCCCCAAAACTCGGCATCACAAGTGCATGAGCATCAACTAGGAAATATAATAAAATACAACATTTGTCTGAAATATAAGTTAGACATAAAAATATAAATAACTCTGATGGAGACTCTGCAGGCTACGGATCGTAACATGAAATGCAGCTCACTGTAAAGTCTCCGAAATGGCTGCGCCTCTGCGCCTAAAGACCACCGGACATATGTGTACCTACACAAAAAGTGCAGCAAGTGTAGTTTGAGTACGTAAATCAATGCGTACCCAGTAAGTATCTAGCCTAACCCCAGAGAAGTAGTGACGAGGGTTCGACATCAACACTTACTAGTGGTCTAATAAGATGTGAATCAGAGAAAATAAATGAAGTAGCAAGTATAATATATGGTACAATCCTTCTCTCAGCAATAACTCAAACTCTTAGCTAGTAGCTACCTCTTCAATTGGAGTATATATAATGGACCTTACCAGAAAAGCCATTATAGTTCAATCAGGAAAAGTGCACAGATATGCTGGCTTTTTGCCAATTATTACGCATGATTTCGTAAGAGTATTTAATAGAAATGTCGAGGCATATGACCCGATCCATCATAACATTACCAAACCATAGATACATCTATTGTATTGCCAAGGCAAACGGCCTGCTCCTATGAGAGTGTTGTACATAAATCCTACCAAGGCATACGACCCGATCCATTATAGTGTGCGCACTGCCGAGGGTTGAACTGCATAAACCATAGATGTATCTATTCTGCCGAGGCGAAAGGCCCGATCCCATTAGAATAAGAAGCTTTAACGGGTCATTGACCCCACTCATAAATAGACGTGTGAGTTATAAATTTATAAGGGAAACCTTTCGGTAAGAACGCATAACGTGGGAGAAATTCGTAAAAGGAGTACAATTATCTCGCGGTTAATCATGAAGCCCGTCGAATCTCTACAATAGCAAGTCTATCATTCTACACAAGTCTAGTCTCAAGTCACAATGTAATATGAAGGAATTTAATAGGCAAGAGACAACTCAAATAGTACAGTTATAGCATAGCGGGAACCTAAGTCTAACCGGACATAACATGAATCTAGCTATGCACATATTCTCGTCACCTGGTGCGTATGTAGCCCCCCCACAACAAGTAACAGATAACAAATACATCACCTAGGGGTAGTTTCCCACTCACAAAGACATGAGACTTACCTTGCTCTGAAGTTCCATAACCAGCTCCAACGCCCCTTAAACACCTCAAACCAAAGCTCGCCGATCCAAAACTATTCAAACAATGTGCAAACCAATCAAATGATACTATAATACCCATAATTAATCAATTTAACAAATTCCCAACTCTGCTCGAAAAGTCTATAAAATCAACCCCTGGGTCCACGTGCCTGGATTCCAAATTTTTCGAAGGTAAACTTTACCCATAACACCACAAACTAAAATATATAACTTTTTCCAAATTTCATGTCCAATTGTATGGTCAAATTCCAAAAATATCAAATTCTAGGTTTTCTACCAAAAACCCCATAATTTCTACTAATTTCCATATTTAAATCCTTATACAAACTGTGTATTTAACTTGAAATAGGTGGGAATCACTTACCTCGTGTTGATTGATGAAAATCTCCCCTTGAAGATCTCCAGAATCGCCCCAACCAAGTGAGAAAATGAGGGAAATGAGCATAACCCCGATTTTCAAACAATCTGCCCAACCGACTTTCCGCACATGCGGCTCCGCACCTGCGGAATTTCGATCGCAGGTGCGGTTCTAACTTTGTCCAGGCATGTCCGCATCTGTGGACCCAAATGCGCGTCTGCGCTTCTGCTTCTATGGTCAAGGAGCGCTTCTGCATACGCGCTCCTGCGGACCATGTCTACTTCTGCGATCAACAGGCTTTCCAAGCCTTTCCACTTCTGCGCTCCTTCCTCGGCAGAAGCGACTCCACTTCTGCGATCTTTGCGTCGCACCTATGACTATAGGCCACCTTCTGTAGGTCTTCTTCTGTGCCTAAATGCTCACTTGTGCGAGCTCGCACCTGCAGTCAATCTTGCGCATGTGCGTTTACACCAGAGTTGGTGCACTTCAGCCATTCACACATGTTCAAATTGATATATTAACCATTCGGAAACCACTCGAGGCCCCCGGGACCTCGACCAAATATACCATCCTGTCCTAAAACATCATACGAAGTTAGTCGAGCCTTTAAATAATATACAACAATGCTAAATACACGAATCACATATCGATCAAGCCTAATATACTATAAAACTTCATACTTCTACATCCGATGCCGAAACCTATAAAATCAAGTCCGTTTGACCTCAAATTTTGCACACAAGTCCTAATTGATATTACAGACCTACTCCAACTTTCGGAATCAGAATCCGACCCCGATATCAAAACGTCCACTACCGGTCAACCTTCCCAATAAGCATCAAATTTCTAATTTTCGCCAATTGACACCGAAATAACCTACAGACCTCCAAATCAACATTCGGACATGCTCCTAAGACCAAAATCATCATACGAACCCGTTGGAAGCCCGATTCCAAGGTCGTTTACACAAAAGTTTAACCTTGGTTAACTCTTCCAACTTAAAGCTTTCGAAATTAGAATTTTTGTTCCAAATAAATCCCCAGCTTCTCGAAATTCAATTCCAACCATACGTACAAGTCATAATACCTGAAGCAAATCTACTCAAGACCTCAAACCATCAAACGATGCATTATAGTTCCAAATGACCAGTTGGGCCATTACACTTTTAGGCCAGCCTCTTAACGTAAGTGGAATGAAGGAAACTTGTATTAAATCGATATGTAAAAATCTATGTGTTGTCCTGTAAGGGGCTAAATCATTTTCAGATAATAATCTAAAAGTAGCATGATCACTATCTACTGTGATAGTCTCTTTAATAGTTTTAACTACTTGTTTTAATTCTACTTTTTCAAAGGTACCTAGTTGGTATATAACCATATGTTGGATTCTAGGAATCGTACATTTATTAAGTATATGTAACGATCCGATTAGTCATTTTGAGCATTTGCGTGTCGCTCGATAGTTTGAGGGCACGTGTATCTCTGCACGAGGTATTATGAGTTGTGTGAATCGTCGATTTTGATTTTCAAGTTATTTGGAATCGATTGGAAGAATGAACTTCAAGATTTAAGCTTTAAGTTGGAAGAGTTGGCCAAGTTTGACTTTTTAGCATTTGACCTCAGATTGGAGTTTCGATAATTCCGTTAGGTCCGAATGGTGATTTGGGACTCGGGCGTATGCTCGAATTTGTATTTGGATATTTCTAAAAGGATTCGGCACTAATTGGTGAAAGTTGGAAATTTGAAAGTTTGGAAAGTTCATAAGTTTGAGCAGAAGTTGACTTTGAGGATATCGAATTCGGATTGTAGTTTTGGTAATTGGAATAGCTTCGATATGTCATATGTAACTTGCCTGCAAAATTTGACGTCATTCGGAGTTAATTTGTTATGGTTCGGACGCTTGGTTGCGATTCCAGAAGTTCTTGAAGTTTATTGTGATCTTCATGTGTTTTGGTATCCAATTCATACTTTTAGAGGTTATTTTGATGTTTTGATCATGCGAGCAAGTTCGTGTTGTGTATTTGGACTAGTGTGGGTGGGTTGTTTGGAGCCTCGGGGGCTCGGGTGAGTTTCGCATTGGTTTCGGAATGATTTGTATGATTTTTGAGTGTTGGTACTGGTGTCATGGTGTCATCGCATTTGCAATATATTGTTTTCACAAATGGGACAATCACAATTGCGAAGTGGCAATCGTATTTGCGAAATTGGGCTACTGACGAAGATTCGCTTTTGTGAAGAAACCCCTTGCATTTACGAAGTGTGGTTGTTCGCTTTTACGAGGATTCGTGCCGCTTTTGCGAGATAATTGCCTTCGCATTTGCGAAGAATTGGGTCGCAAATGCGATGTCAGCAGGAAGTCTTCTAGTTCGCTTTTCCGATAAAGTTTTCTCTTTTGCGGGGTTCGCAAATGCGAACCCCATGTCACAAACGCAACATCTGCAGCCTCCATATAGCTGGGAATTCCGAGACTTAGCTTTATTTTGTTATATTTTGGACCCTAGCTTCGATGGGAGGCGATTTTGTCGAGGGATGTTTATGCCAAACCGTTGGGTAAGTACCTCTAATCAATTTTCAATTATAATTCATGATTATACATTAGATTTAACATCAAATTCATGATAATCTATGGAAAAATTTGGGGATTTTGTCTATGTTTTGAAAAATAAAAATTTGGGATTTGAGAGTCGAATAGGACTTGAATTTGGAAACAAAACACGTATATGAACTTGTGGGGCTATGGGTAGTCAAGACCTACCCTTGGACTCGGGTTTTGACCGGGCGGACCCTGGGGTTGACTTTTGTTGACTTTTTAGAAATTGTATAAAGATCACAACTTTATTAATTGAAATTGTTCGCTCTTGTAAAGGAAAAAAGCTAAATTGAGTATTGAGTTAGCCGCATTGAGGTAAGTGCCTTGCCTAACTTTGTTGAGGAAATTTTTCCTACTATTTGACATTACTTGCTACATGTGGGGGTGATACATATATGAGGTGACGAGCATATATGCATGTGCCAGGGTTAATCATGTTCAGGGGTAGATTATGCTATGAATTGTGCCTTGTAGAATTACGTGACCTTCTTGCTTCATGTCTTACTTGACTCATAGAAACTAAGAATATATAATTAAATATTAGAAACCAAGATTTAGTTTATTATAATTAGATCAAAATTTAACGGAAATTCTGAGAAAACATTGATGTGTCTAATTCGGTAATCATTATGCTTAATCATTAATACATTGCTATGGCGGATATTCTTGAGATATTAGATTCTATACTCGTGTTGTAGATCATTCTTGAGATTTGTTGAAATACTTGAATAATAAGGTTCTTGAGGGTTTATTAAACTATTGTTGGCTTCAAAGTTGTGAATGGGGTTCATTTGGAATATTCATTTAAACACTTTCCTTGACGTTATTTATGCTTCCTACTTTATTTGTCATTGATATACATATGCTGGGTAAGGACGAGTGTAAAGCACGAAGGGTGATGCCGTGCCATTATATATATGTCATCACGTGCAATATCATGCTAGTACGAAGGGTGTAAGAAGGTCATTTGAGAGTAAAAGCATGAAGGGTGATGTCATGCCATATCATTTGAGAGTAAAAGCACAAAGGGTGATGCCGTGCCATGTTATGTGAGTGTAAAGCACGAAGGGTGATGTCGTGCCATATCATTTGAGAGTAAAAGCACAAAGGGTGATGTCGTGCCATGTTATGTGAGTGTAAAGCACGAAGGGTGATGCTATGCCATTTCATTTGAGAGTAAACGCACGAAGGGTGATGCCTTGCCATTTCATTTATATTATCATTCTTTTATATTATCACGAGTTCATGGCACGATGGGTGTTTCTGTGCAGGCGAGGACAAGGGACATACAGTATGTTGTGATATCTTTTCCTCATATATACGTTCATGCCTTTGCATTGAGATCTTATTTTCGTACTAATGGTTCTTATGACTTGTCGTTATTGCCCTATCCTTGTCCCCTATCTCAATTGTTATTGTGTTTCCCATGCCTTCTACTTGCTTGACTTGCAAATACCATGCCTACTTCCTGCTGTTATAACTACATCCATGTCGTATCTATGTTGTTGCATATTTGTAAAAGCCTTCTACAATGTTAGTTATTCGTGCCTCTACTTGTTAACTTATAAAGATCATGTGTTCCCTTCTTATTTGTTATATCTATATATAGGCCTTCACCATGATAGTAGTTGAAGTTTATATTCCATTTTTTATAATTGTTGTCATTACTCATATGCCTTCTGCCTAGCCTATTACTGTTGCCCATATGTATATCCTCATTCATTATTGCTACTTGCGTATTTCCTATGTTGTCATTACTGTTATTGGCATTTTTGCCACTTAGTTGGTACTATTATATGAATATTTGGTGAGGACGAGATAAATGCACGAAGGGTGTTACCGTGCAATTGACTTGATAGCTGAGTACATTCCTCCCGCTATGAAAGTTATGGAGTGACTATCGTGTTTTACTAGTTTTCACGCTAAGGAAAAGATTGGTCGAGATTTTGAAAAGTGTTAAATTATGATCTCTTCTAGTATTCAGTTATTACTTTGCATATGCTTTATGTGTACTCTCTTTTGTTATATCATAGTATAGTTATATTGCTAGTTATATTACATGTTTTATCAGTGAGTATCTTTTAACTAAAAAGCCTCGTCACTACATCAACGAGGTTAGACAAGATACTTATTGGGTACATGGGGTCGGTTGTACTCATACTATACTTCTGCACCTTGCGTGCAAAATTTGGAGCGGGGCTGTTGATGATGTCGGGAGCTGACTCTGAAGATGTTCGTGCACTCCGAAATATAGCTGTCACTTGTCCCTTGTAGCATTAGATTTTCCTAATCTGTTTATGTATCTTTTAAACAGATTGTGTATTTATTTGTACCATCTTTGTAAATTTCAAATTCATAGAAGCTCGTGATTCATACTACCGGTCCTTGGGTTAATATATAAATGTTCAGTTAATTCTTCATTGTTTTACTATAAATCTCATTTGGATTGTATTGACTATTAGTTGGATTACCTAGCTGGTCGAGTTAGGTGCCATCACGACTTGTGGATCTTGGGTCGTGACAAGTTGGTAATAGGGCACTAGGTTCGTAGGTTCTACGAGTCATAAGCAAGTGTCTAGTAGAGTCTTGTGGATCGGGTATGATGACATCCATACATATCTTCGGGAGGCTACAAGGCATTTAGGAAAATTTCCTTTTCTTCTTTCCTTATCGTGCGGCCTTGTTTCAGCTTGAAACCTACGATTTTGATTCTTTCAATTCATTCATATATGATGTGGCGTACTGAGTATTTGTTATGCGCCGATAATCTATGATGCTGCGGATGGATTACGAAGGGCTATGGATGCTTGATTATCACTGCGATGTGTTATTTAGTCTCGGGAGCAGATGCACTGTTAAATCTTCCAGTCGTTCATTTATGGTACGAGGCTGGTTCTTATATCTGGTTGGTAAGCAAAGACATGGGAAGACTGGCTGGTGGCCTAGCCGTTGTGATGAAGGTGGGTTTTTGGTAAGGTGTCGATTTAAGTACAGTAGGTGGGCCATCTCATGCGTGATGAGTTTGGATCGTGTGTTTGTATGAGGTTTCCATTCAGTGGAGTGCATACATTATCATTTGAGGGCATTTGGGGAAGTTGTTTTGCTATTGCAGGGATGGGTAAGCGCTTGGAAAAGTGGTCAGATTGTTCTATGACCAGTATTGCATAAGTTTTGAAGTATTCAGCTAAATCGCCGTATGGGATTGGGGCATGCTATGAAGACGTGGCACTTTGGATTGCTGACGATGTGTTCTATGTCTTCAGGCTAAGTGGGGGAGTCTGTTATCGGCGATCGGATTGCAAGATTATATGTGGTCTTGGATTTCGAGCTGAGGGATTGCTTGGTTGTTTCTTCGAATAGTCATGTGCTGGTGAAGCGCGGGTTGCTCGATGCGTATGAGCTGTGTATTGAAGATCATAGTAAGGTGAGTGGTTATCGAGAAGGTTCTAAGGAGTTTCAGGTCATATGTAGCATTTAAGGACTTCTAAATTTGTGTACGGGTAGGAAAAAGGGTCGTAGGTGCGAAAAAGGGCCGCAGGTGTGATGCCACAAAAGCGGCCGGGAAAGTCGCAGAAGCGGAAGGGAGTGAAGGACTAGGAGTCCGCAGGTGCGGAAGAGTTTTCGCAGAATGATTTGAATCACATTCGGCATAAGATTTTCCGTAGAATGATTTCGACTGAGTAATGATTTGAAGAGGATTTCATGAATTGTACGAGATTAAAATACTCAAGTAAGTGAATCACATTGGGATGCTATAAAATACGGTTATTGAAGTACAGTATCGCCGCTAAATGGATCAGGAAAATCACTTCAAATATTCCTCGATGCAACATAAGCCCTAGTGGCAAGGTATTACGTAAGAAGTTTCAAGTTATCAACGGTATATTGTGGAACAATATTGAGGTGAATCAACGATGAATGGACAAAAGTCACAAAGAATGAGATGAGATTAGGTTGTCATTCTAAAGATGAACAGTAATGAGGAAGCATTAAAGGCCTTAGACTTATATATATAAGATAAGCAACGAGAGTAAGCTGGAATTTTGTAGTAGACCTCAGCAACGATAAATCGAAGTAAGAGTCATGGTATAGTATGACCTAGCTAAATGCAGTAAGGTCATACGAATAGATAACCGGGTCTACGAAATAAGATATAGCAATATTTGTAAGTTCGACAAAGTACCGACCGAAGAACTTCAGTATACCTATAGATCCCTAGAGGGATATATTGTCAAGCTCTGTGTATGTTTACAAAGTGAGGCCTAGAGATAGGCTAAAAACTGGACGAAAAAGGAAAGAAGAGTCGTATAGGCGCACTATCAAGGTTAGAGTCGTACAGCCTGCATGATAGAAGGTAGCAACAGTTATGAGATTGGAAGGATTCCGACTACAAGTCATGGTGTGAAAAAGAGGCTTAAAGGGGGGGAATGCCCTGGCCTTTGGAATTATTCACAGAACAGTTGCCTAGATGGAAAGGAGAGTACTAAAGTATTCGTAAGACATAAGTTATGAAAATGATAAGTGCATCAGTCAACATTCAAGGAAGAATATTTCAAAGGGAAGAATGATGTAACACCCCATATTTTTGTACATGAAAGTACGTCATAAGTAAATTGATGAAAGCTCGAAAATGAAATATTACATCCCGCATTTTTGTACGTTGCTGTTTCGTCATAAGTTAATCGATGTAAGCTCGGGAATGATATTATTTTGAGATTATAAGCATTTATGCTATTTCAACACAAGTGATAAGTAAATTTGTGACGGTAAGAGGGTAAGCAAATCGAAGAAAACGAGTTTCGTCAATGTTTGACAATTTGGGATAAAATACAGTCCGAGCCATAATACCCGATATTTATGGACTAATACCATATAAGGTACCACATGACCATGATAGCAATATGAATAAAGTGTGTTAAAATTGAGTAGCATTTTAAGTAATTTGAGATAATTCTTAATTATGTGGATAATTGATTAATTGTGGGGAAGATTTTGGTATTAAGTAGGATTAAGTGGATAAGAATCCTTTTGGGGGCTTCCACATGGCATGAAACTAGGCCAAAGTGGCACCAATGTGCATGATGAGTCAGAAGACATAAAATACCTTGTTTACACGTAAGAATTCTTGGAATTACCTTGGTTGGGTTTCTTATTTGGTAATTCACTTTCATAGGCATGTTAATAGTTCTGTTGCATTTTACTCTCTTTCTAATATAGTTAAAAGATTGTCTTTAAGCCTAAAAAAAATTGATACATATTTTGGCAAGTGGGAAAGACATATTTTACATCGAGAAGCTTTAATCTCCTACGAGTTGGATATGATTACCACCTTAGTTTGCATCATTGTAGACGTGAATTAGACCAGCAACGTTGGATACTAAGATTGCTAACAGATGAAGCTCAAATAGCCCGTTTGAAACTTCATAGTACGATAAAGCATGAAATTTGCGATTCTAAGGGAGTACGGTGCATTCTTTCTCAAGAATATCATACGGATATTTCTCTACTTCGATCCGCTGTTATGTGATTTTTCGCAATTGATGTATGTTAGATGGATTGTCAAGAGAATCGGCTCGGGTATGTTAAGGCTATCCCTTCTTTACTTTTGGCATGATCTATACGACACGAACGAAACGAGCAAATGCACAACTTCCATAAATGATTCTATTCATAGAAGTATTGGAGGTGCCTATGTTCTTGAATTCCCATATGTCTTATTATTACATCATTTGTTCATGGGTCTCAGAAAATACGTAAGTTGACTAAGTTTACTTCATGATATAATCAAAGTCATAATGGTCTTATGACATTCCGAAAGATTTTTTTCACGACCCAAATTTTCCCTCCGTTTGGGCATCGTGATGGAACCTAGTCTTAAGGACTAGGTAAGCCTAACATTAACAAAAATAATATTTTTTTAAATAACATCTAACAATTTGTAATAGAATTCTCTTAAAATTTATAATTTTTAAAACCCGGTGGTACAAGTCAAAAGCTTTACAGAGTTTGTAATTTTTTTTTAAATACAACTGTTTGAAATAAAGCAAACAGTATGAATACAAATCATAAGGTTACTCTAAAGCCTGCGAACGTAGCAGCAGGTTTACCTTGAGTCTCCACAGCAACAGTCCGCACAGCTAGCTAATGATCAACTAACTTCGGAATACCTGTGTTACACCCCATGTTTTTGTACGTGAAAATACGCCGTAAGTAAATTGATAGAAGCTCGAAAATTAGGTACATTCCGCATTTTCGTACATTAAAGCTTCGTCGTAAGATTAATCGACGTAAGTTCGGGAATGAGATTTATTTTGGGATTTTAAGTATTACGCTATTTCAAACAAGTGATAAGTAAATTCGTAAAAGTGAAAGGGTAAGCAAATAAAAGAAAATGAATTTTATCGAAGATTGACATTTTGGGATAAAATACGGCCTGAGCTAAAATGTCCGGTATTTATAGACTAGTACCATACAAGGTACCACATGGCCATGATAGTAAGGTGTATAAAGTGTATTAAAAGTGAGTATCTTTTTATATAATTTGAGATAATTCTTAATTAAGTGGGTAATTGGTTAATTATTGGATTTGTGGATAAATATTTAAGTAAAATTTGTTGGATAATTATGAGGGGACAACTATACATGTGGGTGTATGTAAGTGCGGCAACAAATTGCCAACTAATCAAGCCTAAAGGAGGAGGTGGCACAAAATGAATCAAACATGGATTTGTTGGATCAAATATTGTAAATCAATACAATTTTCATTGATAGAAGTTGGGTGCATTAATTTATGCACAAAAGAAAAGACTTCAGCAACATTGAATCTCCCAAATAAAAGTTAAAGAAGTCTTGCAATCAAAACCAGGTCCACAACGATATCAATGTGACCATTTCCCTACTTTGCCAATTTGAACACTTTCTGTCTCTTGTCTTCTCTATCAAGGTTGAAGGAATTATGTATTCTTCCATGGATAAGACATATTAGATCAAGTGTACTGTTGAATGCCATACATAAACCAGAAGCAAAATTATATGTCCAAGAATGCAAGTGAAGATGCAACGGAATTTTGCGATTCTAAAGGAGTACGGTGTAATTTTTCTCAAATATATCTTACGGATTTTTCCCTACTTCGATCTCGTCGTTACATATTTTATCTCAATTGACGTGTGTTAGAGGGATTGTCAAGAGAATCGCCTCAGGTATGTTAAGGCTATCCCTTCTTTCTATTTGGCATGATCCATACGATACAACTGAAACGAGCTAATGCACAACTTCCATAAATTACTCTATTCGTAGAAATGCTAGCGATGCATATATTCTTATTTTTCTGTGTGTCATATTATTCTATCATATGTTCATGGGTCTCAAAAATACGTAAGTTGGTAAAGTTTATTTCATGATATTAATCAGAGGCATAATGGTCTTATGACATACCGAGAGATTCTATTAGCGTATTTCATATGCATTTCATGCATTTATACATGCACATTGACCCATGACCAGATGGCGTTATATACGCGTATATATATATATATATAT